>JANSLP010000236.1:0-53092 GCA_029298735.1 Ophiostoma sp. CBS 140.51
AGACAGCCAGATCCCCCACATACGCAGCCGACCACTCGGCAACCCGACCCTCCTCACACCCAGCCAACTACACGCCAGCCCGACCCCCCCCAAAAAAAAACAATGTAAAGAACCATTGTTCTCTCTATTTTCCCTCTACGACCTCAAAAACAAACGACACAGACGTGTGAAGAAACAGACAATCATTATGTGTGACGGGAAAGACGGGCTTGCCTTGTACTGTGTACTTTAGCGAGAAGTGAGCCTCGAGTACACAGAGATCACCATTTTGATTGGAAGACAATGCGAGTTTTGGTTTTCAGAAACACCGAGACAAGGCAGAAATATGATATGTCGCGAGAACTGAAGAGGAAAAGAAGTGCAAGAAAAAGCAACGCACGGTTCGTATTGAACTTCGTTGTCTTCTGTGGGGACAAGCCTCGAGGCGACCAGTCAGACGTTGCGTTCCGGTGGAGCTGGGTTTCCAGCTGTCAACTTGCAGGCAAAGACAGAGCTGTATTGCCGTTTTGGGATGAAGGGCGGTTGTCGAGCGGGGAGCTGCAGAAAAATTGAATGGAAAGGGATGAACTCGGAATGCCGCGGAAGAAAGACATGACCCGACACGGAAGGGAACTGAAAGTGAGTGGAAAAGAAAAAGAAAATTGGAAAGGACATAAAATAATAAAAAGAGCAAATAAAAAATGAGACTGGCAAAAAAGGAGGAAGAAGACGAGAAGGGGCAGCCTGTCTAGCAAACAATCGGATTACACCTGCTCCTACAATTGAATACGCCTTGTATGGGACAGTTCATCGATTAAGCATGCAGCTACCTCATAGAATAAGAAACTTTGAACAATACGGGACGATTGATCGAGAACTAGAAGAAGCAAATAGTGAACTATTGCATGTCCTACCGCCTCCCACGAGGTCTTTGCCCAAAAGAGGTCGTTTTATTCTGGGGCTAACCACAAAAGGCAATTCGCCGTTGGTCGTCGCCTTCCCATTTGTTTACTTCGCCCCTTCCTCACTCAAAAATCCCCTACGCGGGGAAGCTGTGAATGCTTTGGGTCCGAAGCGTCCGCTATTCTCGACCTGTCAATCCTTGTCCATGTTCTTTTCCGCCGGACCCTGAAGCACTGCCCTCTCTTCTCTGACGCAGCAAAACCACCTATGGCGTTGGTCTTTTGACCAGCTGAACCTTGCCAGCGCGCCACAAGCGGCGGCATTTCCCGACCGAGCTTGTTAACGGCGGTGGAGATGTTCACAGAATCCTGCCTTCTTTTTTGATCGACGGTGGGATATTGCATTGTACGCCACGGCCCAAAGCAACGGATGGCACGAAGGTTATGGCTTGGTTACCTTCTTTTCAACAGCTGACAGATCTTCCCCTTTTCCATCATACACAACGTCCCAATAGAATCTATTCTCTTCCCCTCTTCCAAGCACACCGTGCATGCATGATGTTCTTTTCAGCTAGCTCATTGCACTTATCCCTTCCCGCTCCATAATGTCTCACTTTCCACTTGTTCCACCGTGGTGAATGCTCCGCCCCGACCTAGCTTGTTCACGACAGCCAATCCATACCCCATTCGTCCTGCAAGGAGGTAACAAAAACTCGACATCGGAACGAAACCGGTGGAGAAGACGACTTTCTGCAAGGCTGGGACTAAGCTACGGCGACTTTCCGTTACAGCCCACTTCGCGCCATAGCATCTCGTGGTCAAGCCAGGGACTGGCACGGTCCAGGCCCCCATGGCGTGTTCCCAGGAAGCTCGTGCCCTCCCGAGGCCATTCCAGTCCATGCTCCCCCGAGCTCCTTAAGCCATCCTGTGAACGGCTGCCCGTGCCCACAGGAAGCTACTTTTCTCGTTAGATGCGCCACTCCCTGGCGCAGGACGGGTTGGGGGCCATCTCCATAAAGAAGCCAAGACTTTTTCTACTCTTGGATGAGTATAGTGGGGTTTTCTGGCTACGATTATTGTCCAAACTAGAGACGGATTGAACAACCAACAGTGCTCGTTTGGTAGATTGTCGTCACCCTCGCTACACCCAATTGACGGTCTAGAACCAATAATGGCGTGCCATCAACCGGATGTGGATATTGAGCATGGCCTTCTGACGCGGCCTTGGGGGACAAGGTCGACGCAGCTGCGGCCTCGGCCTGAACTCCGTCGACGACAAAGAAGCGATGTGCAAGTCATTATACTGTTCTGGCCACAGACAAATAACGCAAGTAGGCCATCCCTTGTGGGAGACCCCTTCCAGTGCCCAACGGGGATGATTCTGGAGATCATCATTCCGCCGGCAATATTCAAAGCTCAGCTTCTAACGGGTCAAAGAACAGGACAAGTATCTCGCACCTCTCCTGGGTACGGAGTCATTTTCTGTCACTTTGCCTTCATGTCTGTGTTTGTGATTTTCATACCGGTTAACGCTGCATATTCAGCACTTTCCGATGATGGACAACTAAGACCTACAGCGTTGGATGCACATTGCAGATGTGGAGTTTCGCGAAACAAATGTCCCTGCTTTTCTTGGTTGTCTCTCTTCGCCAACGGCCACAACGAGCACTAGCGTATGCAAGAGTAGGGCTGAGATGCGGGCGCAAGTCCCTGTACATTCCATCCTGTCACATACGATGCCGCATACCATTCGCTGCCATCCTGGGACGAAGGGATACGAAGGGCACGGCTGTGAATTGCATGGACGATCATGCTGTATGACCCTTGTGTGTTGCCGTCGCTTTCCGTGACCTTCTGGCATCAAGTGCGCAACCCTAGTCACTTACACGAGGATTAACACAGAGAAGGGGATATCCGTACTCGGACAAATTGGTTGTTCATGAAGAGCTTCATGAAGAGCCACCCCAGTCATATGACGGGAGCTACATTGATACGCCTTACCATGGAAGTCCCATGTACCCATCGAGTCTTTTTCCTCCCGTCCCCTCCTAGTGAATGTGGAGCTTCCGCTTGCCACCAATTTAGAAAACGGGTTTATAACTCTTTGAGAAGTATCATTCGAACTTCATATCCATGGCCTCGGCTGGACTCTGTCTTACTCTCCTCTTTACACAGCATATGGGACCCTAAATTCTAGCTGAACTTTCAACTCAACTTTTTTTTTTTTAAGCTACAGACACAACTTGTCTTCTATCTTTACATATATATATAGCAAAGTTCAAACCAGATCACTCTTGATTCTTTTAGTCACTTATCCATCTTCCATCTCTCTAATTTTCGTCTCTCCTTTGGACGGATAGATATCCTTGCCTAGAGCCGCTGGATTATGTTGTCGCTCAGCAAGACTCTTTCTAGTAAGCTATTTCACCTGATTGGGAAATCTCATCGTGTTGAGTTATTTTATTATATTTATTCTACCATTGATGGCGGCGGCACAGAATGTTAACTTTGATAGAAATCAAGAACAAGCGGCGATCTACGGCCTCATCCTCTTCTGTTGAGGCACCATCTGTCCAAGAAGCATACGATACACCCACAGCTTCCCCTTCCAAGTCTGTCAAGTCAAAGGTCTCTGCAGTCTCTCTCTCCAACACCCCAGAGCACCCTATCTTCATAAACTTCACCCAGCAGTCATCCCAGCAAGCTGCACCGACGCTGCTTGAGAAAGTTCCTGACACAAAAATAACACAGAACATCCAAGAGGTCCAGACAGTTGAGCCTGAGAAGGAAACCATGGCTGCTGTTCCTGTTGGCATCATGAAGACCCTACCTCCAGTGGCGGTCAAAGGTCCCCAGGCCGTTGCCGTCAAGGAGAATGGCCGTGTGACGGTCAGTGAGTTCCCTGTCGACGAAGAGGAGTCTTCGTCTTCCGAGGACAAGACTATTGTTCGCAAGGGCACCACTGTCACAACCACCACCACCGAGGTGTCTTCATCGGGCACACTCACACGTACAACGACCAATGGAAGCCTCCACCCGGAGTCGCGTGTTTCCGAGGTCGTCCAATACGTGAAGGGCCTCTTTTCCAAGCTTGGCGACTACGAGGTCAACATGCTGCGCCAGGCCGACCTGGAGTCCTACCTGCGGTACATTGCCGACGAGCGTCTTATCCACATGCCGCGCAAGGGCAGTGACTGGGACCGTGTTCTGCGCACTGCCCAGTTCTTTGGTCTTCAGATCTGGCGCTTTGGCGAGAAGGTTGGCAAGTTTGCTCCCGAGAGCCGTGAAGCCGCCGGCTCTGCACTGGCCAGCTGCACCCTGCTTCTTGAGGTAAGAAATGTCCCGCCTGAATGACTTTATTTGAACTGCTCCTGACACCCTGCCTATTAGATCGGCCACTCTCAAGCCCCTGCCCTCCTTCCTGCCTTCATGACCCTCTACGAACTTGGTCTTCTCGTCTCCCAGATTACCCAGATCCCCGGTATTTTCGAGTCTACCAAGGAGATCAAGGCTTCCATCAGCAACCTCTACAGTGAGCTGGTGGGCCTCGCTGGTTGCATCTCTGTTCACTACAGAAACCACATCTTCAACCTTGGTCCCCAACACCAAACCGTCACCCTCAACCTCAACGACCTCTTTGGTGGTGACATTGACTCCATCTGGGCGAGCAAGACGGCTCTCTACGACCGCATCTGGAGCCAGAGTCTTGGCAAGAAGCACTTTCCTCTTACGTTGGCTGAACTCCGCCACCGTCTGAACCCTGAGTCGGAGGCCTTCCGTCACGCTCTCTACGCGGAGCTCGCAGAGGATCTTGAGCGCGCTGAAGACACGTGTGAGTGGGTCAAGAGCGACCTGGTCGAGTACCTTCAGTCCAACGAGAAGATCCTCATAGTGACTGGTGCCCCTGGCTCTGGCAAGACGGTCCTTGCCGACTGGATCGAGGAGCGACTTCAGCGTCCCCTCAACAACACCACCTATAGCGTTCTGCTGTACACATTCCGTAAGTGACCCTCTTTCAGCGCTTTTGACAAGTTCCTTTTATCATCTCAACCACTAACACCCTCAAAGCATCGGATGACAGCGAAGATGCGACAGTTGTCTCTTTCCTAAAGGGCGTTCTCTTCCAGCTCCTTGAGCGCAGCGTTGGCAACGTGCAGCTCTACGAGACTCTGGTCACAGCCTTTGTCAACGAGGAGATCCATATTCGCTCGCACGGCCGTGGCCACAAGGGCTCTGACTTTGAGCGTGCTCTCTGGAAGGCTCTCCAGATTGGCCTCAACACCTTCAAGAAGAGCGAGGAGCCCATCGTCCTTCTCATTGATGGCTTTGAGCAGGCCGCTGGTGGTTCGCAGTCTGCCATTACTGCTTTCTTCAAGTCCCTGCAGGACAACGTCTTCTCCGTCAAGAATGTCCGCACCATCACTTTCTCCCGCTACGAGCACAAGCTTGGCAGCGGAATTCGTCATGTCGCCATCTCTGAGCAGGATGTTGCACATGACATCCGCAGCTTCCTGCGCCAGACCTTCTCGCGGTCGACCCTCTTCATGGAGCTCCCCCCTGCTCAACGTGAGAAGATTATCGACGACATGTCGGTCAAGGCCAAGGGCTCTTTTGTCTGGGCCCGTCTTGCCGGCAACTTTCTTCTCAAGTACCACGGCTACCCCATCACACCTGACCATCATGGCTACCATGGCCACGATCACAAGCACGAGCACAACACCACGGCCGGTTTCGTCAAGGCCGCCGAGTCTATCAGCGCCGACGTTGGCGACGTGATCCTTGCCATGGAGTCCAAGCTCGATCTTAAGGGCGACCACCAGCTCCGCGACATGCTCTCCTTCTTGCTTGTATCGGACGCCCCACTCGAGACGGATGATCTCTCTGTGATTTTGGCCGTTGATCCCCAGAGCGACAAGATCCACAAGCCTGTCAACGTCGGTCGCCTGGTGGCTCGGACGGTGCCCGATCTTGTCCTCGTCCGTGATGGCCGTGTGCGTTTCAAGAGCAGCATCATCCGCTCTCACCTGCACAAGCAGCTCGGCAAGCCCCTCCCCGCAGTGAAGGAGGCCCACCACCAGCTCACCCTGCGTCTGCTGCTCTACACCAAGCTCTCAGTCCACTCCAGTCTCTTCAATGACCCCACGATTGACGAGATTGACGAGACGACCGTGCACCATCTCTTCAAGAACCACCGTCTGCTGTCGTTTGTCATGACCCACTGGATGTACCACTTCCGTGCCTCGTCCCAATACCATCACGGCAGCGGCAACGACCTGGTCCTCTCCAAGGATTTCAAGGCTGTCTTTCCCGATTCGGCTGTCTTTTCGCTTCTTGAACGTCACTCCTGGGCATCGACTGCAGACCTGGTCGCCCGTCTCACCTTGACTCTTCGCATCCGCGAGGCCGTATTCACCGAGAAGCACGTCTGTGTTCTCCAGAGCTTGATCGTCCTTGGTCATGTTCACCACCACCATTCACAGGCCATTGACAGCTCTCGCTACTTTTACCGCGCTGCCATTCTCGGTCAGCACGTTCTCTCTCGCTTCAGTGCACTGGTCGTTGGATGTACCGACCTCTTCCTGCAAATCACGGAAGTCATCAAGTTCACCAAGCGCACCGAGATTGTCACCTACCGTGAGACCCTTATCCGGTACAAGATCGAGGTGTGCATCGAGCGCTTTGGTGCCCACAGCAAGGCGGTCATTGAGTGGTACGAGAAGCTCGCCGCCCTGTATGTCTCGATTAAGGAGGAGGAAATGGTCATTATCATCTACCGGGAGATTTACGAGATCATCGTTGCTCGTGACGGCAAGGGCTCCCACGAGGCTTCCAAGTTCAAAAAGTTCTTTGGTGGCCTGGACGTCACTCTCAAGGACGGCGAGAAGAAGAAGCCCGTTGACGGCTACGGCAAGCTTCTGCTGGAGACTGCCGAGGACCTCGAGGTCACCGACATGCTTCTCTACATCTCCATCATGCTCCGCGTGGCTCTCTCGTACGAGGCCGACTGCAAGTGGCACTGGGCTGAGCGCATCTACATTAGCCTGTGGCGCAAGGTGTCCATCCTGACTCGCACTGTCGTCACTGTCGATGTCCACACCGCCAAGATCCAGGTGGCTCTGGCCTATATCACCTACCTGCGCTCAGTGAAGCGGTTCGAGGAGGCTTCCAACATTTTGATGGTGCTCTGGACCGAGTACGAGCACTACACTTTCGAGACCGAAGAACTGGTTCTCTACCTACGCGAGATTGGCGTTCTCTTCCGGGTGTTTGGTATTGTTGGCATTGCCGGCCACATCTTTGGCAAGTGCTGGGGCTGGTTCAAGAAGCACGGCAAGGACACCGATGAGGAGGCCAGCAAGACCATTGTGCTCATCACCGAGGTTGTCAAGGAGATCACCGAGACCACGACGACCACCAAGACGACGGTCAAGGCCACCACCGAGACGACCGAGGTGATTGTTCGTGACGTTTATGTGACCCAATACGAGCGCTGCCGCAAGTCTGGTGTTGACAAGACCTTCTTCGCTGCGGCTCTGGCTCTCATTGACATTCTCATCGCTGCTGGCAACTGGAGCGAGTCAGAAGTCATCATCCGCAAGTCGCTCGAGATCAGCTGGAAGGCCATTTTGACGGTCGACCTCAAGGTCAAGCTCACCGAGCACTTTTCCAAGGAGGTCATCATCCTGGCCAAGCGTCTCGCCGTCTGCCACAAGCACCAGCACCAGTTCGACAAGGCGGAGCAGATTTACCTGCGCATCTACTACGCCGCTCTTGCCTCGCTCACTTTCGAGCACGAGCTGTTCCTCGAGGCCCTCTCTGGTCTCATCTGCTTCTACGAGGAGTACCACCGCCACGAGAAGATTATCGAGATCTACGTTGAGCTTGTCGAGACGTACCGCAAAAAGTGTGGTGCTGCCCACCGTCTGACCATCCAGGCCCTGTACCTTCTGGCTGCTCAGTACGAGATCCTCGGCCGCAAGGAGGCTTATGCCTGCTACATTGAGATTGTCACCGTCCTCAACAAGGGTCTCAAGCACTGCCACCACGATGCCTTCAAGGCTGCCGTTGCCCTCGTCTCGTTTTACCACATTGAGAAGCGCTGGGTTGAGCTGCAGGCCATTTGCGCCGTGCTTTGGGAGACCTTTGTCCACCACTACCACCACCACGGCGACCACCACCACGAGCACTACTATGGTTTCACCGAGGACATTGTTGTTTTGATTTATGAGAAGTACACCTACACGCTCGAGTTCCATGCCAAGGTCGACATCCAGATCCTGTACGAGATCTCCGTCACCTACCGCGAGACCGTCACCCGCACCTTTGGTATCTCGGCCCACATCATCCTTCTTGCACTGCTTGCTCTGGCCCGCATCTGCGAGCGCACCGAGAAGCACCAGCACGAGGCCGTCACCATCTACGAGGAAATCATCACCAAGTACAAGACGACCAAGACGACCGTCACTGTCGAGACTGAGACTACCGTCAAGACGGTCACCAAGCGGCTGTCGACGCTGTACGTGACCATCATCCGCACTGGTGGCCAGGCTGGCAGCAAATCGGGTGGTCATGGCCATGGCGGCAAGGATGTCGGTGTCAGCATCGACCGTGCCCTCTTCCTCTGCCTCGAGGCTTTCGCACTATACAAGCTCGAGTTTGGTATCTGGCACGCGAAGACGCTGGCTGTGCTCTTAGATATTGTCTTCTTGTACCAAAAGATCAACACCAAGGAGTCGCATGCTAAGATTGTGCCCATCCTGCAGACGACTGTCATTGAGATTTTAACCACTCTGACCGTATCTGTCCAGCTGTTTGACGCGGCCACCACGCTGGCCACCATCTACGTCAAAGCCGGCCTCGTGGGCCTAGCCGAGTCACTGCTGCACCAGCTGCGCCATCTCCTCGTCTTTGGCGAGGAGCTGCCCGCTGGCATCTCGGTGAAGCTCGAGTTCAAGCTGACCCAGAAAGTCAACAGCCGCGTCGTGTTCCTCTTTGTGGCTGCCTTTGAGCGTCACATTCGTGCCCAGAACAAGAAGGTTGTGGCCATTACGTTCTCCGAGCTGCTGTCGTCGCTTTTGTACGAGGTGCTCCTGTACGAGGACTACCGCGCCATTGTCGACAGCAAGGACGTCCAGATCGAGGAGATTCTCCTGTCGGGTGCTCGCCTCCGCGGCTTCTGGGCTGAGGAGGTGCGCTCGGAGCTGTTGGTCGTTTTGGACACCCGCCTGTTCCCCGTCTTCAAGACCAGGTATGCCGAGTACGCCAAGGTTACGTCAGACGAGCACACCAAGCTGTACTACCTGGCTCTGCTTGCCGAGCTGAACCGCGACAAGGCCGATGCCAGCTACGCTGTGATTGCCTGCCGCGCCGGCAACAACAAGGTCCGCGCCCTGCTTGAGGCTGGCGAGTTTGGCCGTGCTCTCGAGGTCGCCCGCTTTGCCTTTGCCTTTGCTTCCAAGCAGGGCTTCTACAAGAGCAGCCGTGCCCGCATCGCGTACGGCTACAAGCTTGCCGAGCTCCTGGCAGGCATCGATGTCCGTGCCCCTAACGCCGGCTCGCCCGAGCATGCCAATCTTTTGGGTCTGTCCCGTGAGGTGACGGCTGGTGTCTTTGCCGTCCTGGCCGAAGAGAAGATTGACTTGGCCACGCTCGAGGTCGCCGACGTCACGGGCCTGGTGCGCCTGTTGGGTGCCCAGGGCGACTTTGCCCGTCTCGAGACCTTGCTGCTCCATCTCTGGCAGTCCCGCGAGGTGCGCCGCAGCTGGAAGCCCGAGACCGTCCTGTCCATTGGCTTTGCTCTTGTGCACGCTTATGCCGGCCAGAAGCAGCACAAGCTCGACCGTGCCATTGACTTGGCTGATGTCCTGTGGTTCAACTTGGTCCGCAGTCGTGGCTGGCTCGACCGCGATGCCGTCGCCGCTGGTCAGCTGCTCGCTAGTCTGTATTTGGAGGCCGGCCGTGCTGCTGACGCCATGAAGGTGTACGAGAGTGTGCTGCGCCAGATTGACTCGGTTGCGGCCAAGAAGGCTGCTGGTCGTCTTTTCAGCAACAGCAGCAAGAGCCCCTCGTCGTCGACGTCGGCTGCCGGCCACACGGAAGATGCCGAGGGCGATGTCGCCCTCCTAGGTCTCCATGCCAGCCAACACCTGGATCTGTTAGCTGCCGCCCATGCCCGTCTCGGTCGCTGGGTCAAGCCCAAGAAGGAGTACCACGATCTGTACGAGCACCTGCGCGACACTCTGAGCTTAAAGGCACAGCTGCCCGCACCATTTGACAAGTGGGCGGCCACGGCAGCCAAGGCGGCCACGGACAAGTCGGCCCTGCCTGGTGGCTATGTGACGCTCAAGGACTGGACCATTTCTGGCGGCGAGACGTTGGATCCGCGCATGGTGATTTGCTATGCTGAGCAGCCCCTTGTCGTGCAAAAGTAAAGTGCTTTATTTGTGCATCGTGCATAATTTCTCATGATTTCTAGTTTGCGTTTGATCTTGTTTGTTCACTTTTTCTCTCACACTCATTCATTTCCTTACTCTACCGTCCATTTGGATTCTTTTGTTTACCTGGTTTTGTTTATCGCACGGGATACGTGCTGTACGTTTGCTTGTTTCTTTCTGCTCCCATTTGGGCCATATTCACCACACTTGGTTTTCTTTAACATAAGTCAAGATTCATCTGTTTGCCAAATCTTCCAGTCTTGTATCTTAAATATTTAGCTGAACTCTACGCCTTTCTTCCCACATTTCTTTAATCCGTACTCTGAAATATATGCTTTCAAATTTCTGCTGTGTCTTATTACTTCAACAATCTTTTCATCCGCGAAATCAATCAGTGGCAGGTGGCTCCGCAGAACACTCTCTATTCCAAGCACTGCCCCCAACGGCTGGTTACTGGAGCTCCTAGAAAAAGCAAAAAGTCCTCCACGCCAAGCCAAATTGTGTCTGTCGTTTTCCAAATGCTTCAACGGTTGTCAGCCAATAGTCGATATCTCTTTTGTATCTGAGATATCTGTCTTTTTCCCCAAAAGGGTAGGGCTGCTCCCCTAGCATTCTTTTCAGGGCCAATGCCGACAAGATACGGAGCCGGACATCCATGGCGCGCGTGGATACCGACACGTGGCGTTTGCCTTCCCGGAATGCCTTTCTTTCCAAAATGGGGTGTCGTAAAAACATGTGAGAGTGCAAGGCGCTGGCTGTAGGTGTTGCTACAGACGCGGCTGCCCCTGAAAGTCGACTGGCTGCCAAAAGCTCCGAAGCTGTTTTGTTTACGTCGCTGTCTCCATCGAAACTGACAATGTTGTTGGCAATTGTTGTTGGTCTCTGCAGCCCCCACGATGGCCGATACAGCATCCAAAATCTCCTGGATATTTTGTAAAATTATCCCAACTATAATATCCATTGTGATTTTAGAATGATAATAGGACGATGCTAGATGCGGCAGAAAACGGCCAAAACACGGCCAAACGGTCCAGTGTGACAACCAGGCAGAAACATTGGGCATGGCACTAGCAGTGGCACTCTTAATAGCTACTGTTGCAAGCCGTGCACTCACGAGGGCATGATCGGCATGTGTGGCCTAGATGCTGTGCCCGACTTCGATGCCGCATGTCATCCCAGTGTATGCCGCATGCGGCGACGGCAAGCAATGCCGACGAGGCTGCCGTGGCAATGTCGGCGGCTGCTAGGGCGTAGGGTATATCGACCACGTAGCCTCGGCAGCGCGTACTGTATGGACCATATCCGGCGACAAAGCTCGCCATTAGGGATACACCTCAGAGTGCGGACTCGGCGTCCCTTAGAGTCTTGGGCTTGTGGTTGGGGTTGGTTTTGGAACTCGTAGTATTTGTTGACCGCTGCACTGGCTGAAATTCTTGCAGTAGCCACTCTGTGTTTTCTTTGCTATCGTGATTGCTGGTCCCCATGGGTGATGAGTGGTGGATGGGATGAGATGGTTTATTCGATGTTGTCGTCCTGCAGTTTTGAATTTCGCCGTATCGTGATTGTAGCGTTGACCAGTTCAAGAAAATCTGGCGTCCATTTCACAATTTATATCATATGCTGAAAAAACGCACGTGATGATGACTGCGAAAAGGGCTTCAATGTACCATGATAAGTCTTGCGTTATGATTATTTTGCCGCCGTGTCTTAACATGTTGTCTGCTCCCTAGTACTCGTTGGTAGGCGTAATCCAAGGTGTGTCACTGGTAAAGTAAATTCGACTCATCAATGTCAAGGACTCGGTCAGAGTGGAAAATTGCCTAGGGATGATTGAACGAAATGCAGTCACACTGTTCAGTTTGTTTACTTCGCCCCTTTTATCTGAACAGGTGACTTCTGTTTGTGGGATTTAGCATAAGCGCGACTGTCAAGTCTATTTCCACTGTACGGAGTACCTTTTAGGCCTTAACGCACGCCGATAAGCTCAAATAACGTTCGGGACGATAAGCCCTATTCAGACAGACACGCCAGACGTTAAAGCCCTGTCATTTCCGCTGTAATTTCAAGACAAGACACCTGGAAGTTGTATATATAGCTGGCTACGAACGTCCCCCTCAATGACACAAACAAAATACATTCGCATCATTTCGGAAAACAATCAACTGCCATGTCCTTGGAAGTCATCTACGTTGTCCGCCATGGAGTATGTTCTGACTACTTTATCTTTGAAGGTCATTCACCTTGCTGACACAGGCAGTTTCGGTCCAACTGGTGCGGCGACCCAATGCTGGGCGACGACGCGCCGCCGCAACCGCGATTACCGACCGGCAATGCGGCCGACCCAGCGCTGTCTGACTACGGCATCATTCAATCACGCGAGCTGGCGGCCCATTTGACAAAGAATACCGGCTCTGCCATGCCCGTCGAGCGCATCTACTGCAGCCCTTACTACCGCTGCTTGGAGACGGTGCAGCCGTTGGTCAACACGTTGACCGAGGCGGACGGCGGAAAGACGAAGGAGGTTGTCCGCTGCGAGCCCGGCCTGGTCGACTGGTTTGGTCCATTGCCGTTCAAGCACCCGCAGCCGCTGCCGGCCGCTGAGCTGCGCGACCGCTTCTTCCCGTGGATCGATGCTGCCTACATACCCTCGGTTGGAGGGCCATCGCCGGAGGGCGAGTCCATGGCACTGCTGCACGCCCGCCTGGCGGCTGTTGTGGGCAGTATTGTCCGTCAGTGCGACGCCGAGGGTGTGCGGTCGGTGCTTCTCTGCACGCATGCGGCGCCGATTATTGCATTAGGCCGTGTGCTCACAGGCCAAGTGCCGGCCGATGTCGGGGCGGAGGACTTTGGCGTCTTCACGTGTGGCCTGACTACGTACCGGAGGAGGCAGCAACCGCCTGTGGCCATCGACCCATCGACAACCTTTTCATGGGACGACCCGCAGAAGATCTTATCGACACAGACATGGACACACGGTCGCGGTGTCGGTGGTGGTTGGGATTGCGCAGTCAGCTGTGACTGCAGTTTTCTCAGCGGCGGCGAGGAGCGTGGATGGTGAGTCCCTTTCCCCCTGATTTAATCACTTTGTTTCCATACAGAGTACATGTCTGACGTTGAACAGGAAATTCAGTGCCGATGACGAAGACCCTGCCACGCTAGAACGCCGGCGCAACGATACTGTGGTTGATTCCGGGCTGGAACTGGGCGTTGTTGTCAAGGGACGGACGAAACGAGTTACCGCGTCGACGTAAATGTTTACTGTAAAAAGAAGCAACAAGAAAGAATACAGTCTCATTATCATCACAGTCTCCTCTGTTCCGTCCGTATCATCCAAAGGCGTTACGACTATTTCAACCCATTGGCGCCGTTGCGGTCGTAGAGAAGAAAAAGCCTGTGTTCTCAGGAGCAACCATGATGTACAGCAAATGACCCACATCAGATCAAAACAGTTATCCGATGACTGGTCGGCTCGGCTGCACAGCACGAAAAAAAAATATGAAGATCTTCTCGTCTCCCCTCATTTACGTCTGAAAGGTCTGGCACAAATTCCACCAATCGTTTGTACAAAATACAAAGCATTTCAAGACTAATGTGTGGCTTCGTGCGTACCTGACTTTACGAGAATAGCTGTCTTTGCCCTAAATTTCGATGAATCTCGCAAAATCTGTGGCAGGATCCTTGGACTAAAGACGAGGTCAGAGAGCGCTTGCGCCGAAATTACCGTGTTGAGGTTAGAGCATCGGCACGATGTAACGGGCAAGTCCCAAAGCAGGAAGCAAGCACGCGACCAAAGTCAAGACTCGGTTAAGGTAGGAAAACGAATCCTTCGCGTGAAAAGTGCCTCCCAACGGAGACTTTTTGGCCGACGACAGCGAATATAGGCCATTTTCCCGAGTGGGGACGCCCAAGAAACCGAGAACAAGGCTGAAAGAAGCTTGATTCGGCGGATGTTCTTGGCAGGGTAAGGGGTGTTGGGAAAGGGAAGCTGCAAAAATGTCAAAATTTGGCAAAGTGAATGACGAGAGCTTCGTTTCCAGTCAAAATCGGCGAAACATGGCCTTTATGAGCACAAATGGGGAGCAAATTCGCGAAAGCAACTTGAGAGCAACCCGTGGTCAATTGTCCAACTGGGGTCCCCGCGAAACAACATAACCCGTGGACATGTTTTTTCTTCTTCTCCCCGCAAGTTGACGACCTTCCCCGGGGTTTCCCCGCCTGCTGTCAAGATGATAGACATGTGGAGAGCACCCAACCGTCGGCAATAAACATGTCGTGGAAAAAAAAGAAGATAAGACGTCGGCCATGGACCGGCAAATCGATCGTCTTTTTCTGCTTCCCACGTAGCTCTTCTCGTTTTCGCTTTCATCATTGACACGACACCAGCTTCGTGAGACGCTGTTCTTACGACTATTTCCTCTCTTTGAGCCTTCCCCGTCAACTATCTTCCGTCTGGTCCCTTATTCTCGTTTCTTTTCAGCTCACCATGTCATCTGTAAAGACGGGAAACGGTGGGGAGGTCATGACGCCGGTCCCTGTCGACAATGTCGAAACTATCGACCAGGACGCCATCGAGGTCGTCACGCAAGAAGAAGCCGCTATGGATGAGGCCAAGGCCACCCATGCCATGATTGGCTTTGCCAAATCGGCAACCGAAAAGGAACACAAGATGACTCTGCGTGAAGGTCTCCGCCTCTACCCCAAGGCCGTTGCTTGGAGTCTCCTGATTAGCACTTGCATCGTCATGGAAGGCTACGATCTCACCCTCATCAACAACTTTTACGGCTTCGCACCCTTCAATCGCAAGTTTGGCCAGCTCACGGCCTCGGGTGACTACCAGGTGCCTGTGCGCTGGCAGACGGGCCTCAGCAACGGTGCCAACTGCGGTGAACTTATCGGCCTGTTGTTCAACGGCATTGTTTCTGAACGCTTCGGCTACCGGTATACAGTGATTGGATGCCTGGTCGCCATCTCGGGGTTCATTGCCATTTTCTTTACCGCGCAGACTCCCGGCGCCCTTTTGGCCGCTGAAATTTTGTGTGGTATTCCCTGGGGTGTCTTCCAGACGCTGACTATTACGTACGCCTCTGAGGTGTGCCCCGTGGCCCTGCGGGGCCACTTGACCACCTACGTCAACGCTTGCTGGGGCATTGGCCACGTCATTGGCATCGGTGCTATCCTGGGTGTCCTGAACCGGACAGACGAGTGGGCATACCGGATTCCCTATGCTCTGCAATGGATGTGGCCAGTGCCGCTCATTGTCGGTGTGGCGTTTGCGCCCGAGTCGCCGTGGTGGCTGGTGCGCAAGGGCCGGCTGGCGGATGCCAAAAAGTCCCTTCTCCGCCTCACAAGCGCAAAGCATGCTAGCAACGAGGACGGCGGGTTTGACCCCGACGAGACCATTGCCATGATGGTTCACACCACTGCCATTGAAGAGAATGTCACTAGCGGTGCCAGTTATCTTGACTGCTTCAAGGGCAGCAACCTCCGCCGCACCGAAATCGTGTGCATGGTCTGGGCCATTCAAAATCTGAGCGGTGATTCTTTCAGCAACTACTCGACCTATTTCCTCGAACAGGCCGGACTCGACTCCCACAAGGCCTACGACTTTGCCATGGGTCAATACTGCTTCAACATTGTGGGCGTGCTGGGTGCGTGGGCATTGATGTCTTTTGGTATTGGCCGTCGGTCCCTCTATCTCTACGGTCTCTGTGGCCTCTGCGTTATGCTGATTGTTATGGGCTTCCTGGGCCTTGTTCCGGAGTCACATCGTAACCAGGGCTCCATTGCCACTGGCAGCATGATGTTGGGCTGGGCCCTCTGCTACCAGTTGACAGTGGGAACGGTGTGCTACTCTCTGGTGGCGGAGATCTCGACTCGCCGTCTACAAATTAAGACCGTCGTCATTGGCAGAGTTCTTTAGTACGTATATCCCTTCCCTTGAAGTTTAAAGTCGCCTACTAACATTCCGTAGTATCATCGTCGGCATCGTTTGCAGCGTGCTCACGCCTTACATGCTTAACCCTGAGGCTTGGAACTGGCGCAATTTTGCCGGTTTCTTCTGGGGCGGTATGTGCTTTTTGTGCGTCGTCTACACCTACTTCCGTGTTCCAGAGCCTACCGGCCGTACCTTTGCCGAGCTCGACGTTCTCTTTGAGCAGGGTATCTCAGCCCGTAAATTCAGCACAACAAAGGTTGATGTGTTTGCCCACAGCGTCAACTCGGATGTCTTCCGCCAGTACAAGCACGATATTGATGTTGCCCATGTTGATTAGATGGAAAGGAAAGGCATATATCGCAAAATATTTCACGAGTGAGCTTGGCACGTTTGGAATGGATGGGGAGAGGTCAGAGCTTTTTTGTTTACTAGAAGAGACGCATGTACTTGTGTACGCTGCTGCTGGTGGTCGCAGTTGGAAATAAAATATTTTGATAATGCGCAATGCGAAATGAATACTACAAAAGTAAGTCATTGTGTGGCAGTAACAATGCGAGAATGAAATAATCTCGAACCGGTTGGACTCTTTCGTTTAGTAATTATTGTGTCGATGCACCATACGTCGTAACTCAATATCGCAAGTCAAAATTTTGTGGTGAAAATTTCCGGCAGTCAGCAAAAAAGGTATTAATTAGGGAAAGCCGACAGGCACTGAAGAGCCCAAAGTCGTCCTGTTTTGGCAGTTTTCTCCTACGTCGTAATGAGGAAGACGGCGAAAGATTCCGACAGGGGAAGGAGCGAGTGGCTCGCGCGGAGATAAACTCCAAATGTTCCCCAGAAGTGATGCACCTCGCCGAAAACATCAGGCATTTCCCCATACTCTGAATCATCGTCGCATATCTTATCGAAAAGGGCATGGTGCAATGATTGGAAAATCCGGGGTAAACAATCAAGACAGTGGCCTTTGCTTCCCATGAGGCGCCTTCTCCACGTAAAACACCAAATTGGGGGAATATTACGAACATGACGAAAATCGGCGATTTGCTCCTTTCTTGTAATTGTTACTGCTCGGATATATTTGCCTTAAGGAAACAAAACTGGTTTCCAATCGTTTCCAGTAAAAATAACCGATTACGGCAAGAACACTGTTATGGGTGGTTTTCCCCGTGTTACAATACTGGATATCTTACGGGTTATGAACATAACCAGACAAATTTGTTGACACACATATCTTTGAGACCAAAACAAAAGACGAGTAGTCTGTTGTGTTTGGGTTGTCAATGTTCTTTTTAGCCTGAGTTAATCGAACGAAGTTTTTTGTTATTTTTTTTTCTAAAAAAGGGAAATATGTTTTATTCTTTTTCTTAAATAAACAAACAGAACACGTAAATAATGGAAAGAAAACACTACGCTGAAAACAAAGAAACGAAACAGATGACAACTTAGAAGAGTGTGTAATGATATCGAGTAAAGGGCTTTTTACTTGCCTCTTTTACAAATTACTTGCATGGCACCTTTACCATTGGGCATGGCCAGAAAAATGTCCAAAAGTGACTTCGGTGTCTACAACGGTGCAATACTTTTGTGTTGAGGTGATGCTGTAAAATAAAGAAAATCATGTATTAAATTACTAAAGAATGAAAACTGTAAGGTCAACCTCATAGGCACTGATGCCCTGCTCACCGACGTCCCCTTGTCATCGTATAGGTGTGCCCTGCACACGGCTTCCTGTAACTGATATATATGTTTGTACTACATTTACTCTGCCACCGGGCACAGATCGTAGTATCCGTCGGCGTTGTTGCCCCACCAGTTGGGGAACACAACCGTCTTGCCACCGGCGCCGTAGACGGCAAACGACAAGATGAACAGGACCAGCAGAATGGCACCGTCCCAGGCACCCGTGACCATGTACATATAGTTCTTGAAGATCCGGGGCTTGTAGTTGCGCAGGTAGTACTGGCAAAAGAAGCCGGCACCGAGCTGGCTAAAGATGACGCAGGTCTGCGACTGGTTGTAGGGGATGAAGCCGGCGTACTGGATGAACTGGGGCAGGTTGATGGTGGACAGCTGGAAGCCGCGGATGGTGGGCTTGACGCGCGAGATGGCCCAGTGGAGGACAACAATGCCGGCACCTATGGCCAGGCCAATGGGGACCAGCTGGTAGATGGTACCGGCCTGGTACAGGTACTTGGACAGGGCCCAGGAGGCGGCGTTGGTGTTGTAGGACTGGATGGTGGCGCCGGACCAGGCCGCACTGCCGTTGCCGCTGACCAGCAGCTCGCGGTTCCCAGTCACAATGGCAATCATGACACCGTACGAAACGAAGCCGCCCAGGACAGTGCCGTAGATCTGCGTGAGGAACATGGTGCGTGGCGGGATCTTGAGGTACTCGCCGAGCTTGAGGTCGTTACAGAGGTTGACCGTGTTGGCGATCATGACGTGCGACCAGGCAGCAAAGTACATGTTGCCGACAGGGCGGCCGGGCACAGCAAGACCAGCAATCATCTTGGAGAGGTTATTAGTTGCGATACCGTTACCATATCTGGCGTAAAGAAGGGTCGAAAGAGGAGCAAAGAAGGCGCCGACAATCAGGGACACAATATAGGCCCAAACGGGAAGGGTGACGTTTTCCTTGGTGACTACGACAATGCCAAGGACGAAGCTGACAACGAGCACGAAAACGTACCACCAAGCCGGCACCTCAGCGTAGTGCTTCTCCATGTGGGCATGGTGAGGGTCGGTGGGCGTCTTGCGTTTGGAATCCTTGAAAGCCTTGATGGTATCGCCGCCCCAGAAGAGGACACAGTGGGCAGCCAGAGCGCCAATTGCGGCGTTGGCAATAAACAGGGCATAGGCGAAGCTAGCGGCCAGACGGGGCGGGCCGTACTTGGCCAGAGCCGACTCGTCCAAAACACCCTTCACAAAGACTTGGGACACTGGGTAGGCGGTACCGTTCTCGGACCGTAGCGAGGTCGACATGAAGGGGAAGCTCTTGGCGTTCCAGCCGTTGCCGTAGTAGATGGCGAGCATGACGATGTAGCAGACGAAGAAGCCGGCGGCCATGTGGGCCTGGAGGACCAGAGGGAGGGAGGTGGTGTACGATTGGATCTGACCTTGTTAGTAGTGCATATTGAAAAGAAAACGAAAAATGGCAGAGAAAGTACAACATACGTATTGCCAGTCAAAAGAAAAGTTGAACAGTCCGAGACCCTCGTTGTTGAGTGAGCCACCAAAGAGGTTGGTGAGAACGGCGGCCTTGCTGCCAGTGGTCTTCATGGCGGCCAAGCAGGGGATGGAAACACTGTTGAGCCATGGGAAGATGTAGGCCGGCAGGAACTCGTAGGCCGTCATGGACGCAAAAGCAATCCAGAAAGCACGGAGGGGACCACTGCTGGCCACCTTTTGCCAGTGGAGACCCTGCAGAGTCTTGACCGTGGGCAATGTACCCCAGTACACGGACTCGACGTGCCACACGGCAATGGGACGTAGGACACCAGCGAGACCGTAGCCGAAGAGACCAATGGAAATAGTGGCCAGCACAATCGTAGTAGCCGAGAGAGGGAGGTCATAAAAGAGGTCCTGGGCGGCGAAGACAAGAGACACGGCCGACGCGTTGGCGGCCGACGTCGCAGTGATGGAGCACACGGCATGCTCCTTGAGCTGCCAGGGACCCGGGTTGATAAACTTGATGATGCGGATGTACAGAGGGGGCTTCTCGTTAGGATCAGAGCCCTCAGGACGGGATTCGCGCCATTTGGCAAGCTGGAGGTCGCCGCGAGGGAGAACCGCAGCCCAAGCCTTACCGAGGAAGTATGCGATGAGCACGACGAACGTGCCGGAGATGGAGGCCGCAGTGGCCTTGAAATTGTAAATTTGAGTAAGAACGGCCTGGAATGCGGACAGAACTGTCGCAAGGACCAAGCTGCGGAAGGTCAGGGACGCGTCAAAGTCGTCGCGGAGGGGGAGCAGATGGGTGGAGGCGTCTTTGCCGGAAATAATGATGGCATCGTCGTCGTAGGTGCCGTCGGCATTGGCAAAGTCCTGGACAGAGTCGGAACCGGAGTCGGCCCCTACGACACCCTTTTCGTTGACGGTGCCGACATTGTCGTTGTTGGTGTGGGAGTCTTGGCTACCGAGTTCGGTGATGGCGGCGCCGACGGCCTTCTTCTCCGACGGCAACGTGTGCGAAGCCGTGGGCGACATGTCGGCGCCACTGCCCGTATCGGGCGTCGGCCCGTCGTCGTGGGCCATTTCGAGGGTAGTGGAGGGGGTTGTAATGAAATTGTGTCAAGTAAAAATAGTGACGAAAAGAAGCAGTGATATGCTTCACTGATACATGAAATAGCTCATATGTATGCCGTGTAAGGTGAATGATAAGAGAAAAAAAAAAGTACTCGAGTCTCGTTGCACAGTGTAAATAAAGTCTGTCTCCGTTTGCCGACGATCACTTTTTTGTTGGACAGACACGGGAGAGCGCCGAGTATTTTATACAATGCAGGGAGCTATGTGCATGGATGTAAATCAAATGTAAATCGTCTGCAAGGTCGTGCGCGTGGTGTTACGGGCCAGTGTACGTCGTAGTTTGCAAGGTATGTGTGGGAAAGACATGCGAACGACATGGGCCGAGATGTCGTGATTGACATGGTGGGTTCCAACGTCCCGTTTTTCGCCTTCCAGTTTTATGGTTCATTTTTTATTTCATCGCATACTATTTTGTTGTTGTCTAACCTCCTTCTATGTTCATCCAGCTCTCGTGTTAATCGGGTTGTTGACCTGTTCCGGCCTCTTTTCCTCTTGCATCTCAATTCATGTGCATGCAAACTTCGCAATCGGTCCGTGGTCCTGGGTTGTGTGTCCCTGTGCCACAAAAATACACCAAAAATGGTCGTCCTAACGTGTCTGTGCATCCCCACGATGTGTCTGTCTCGCCTTGCCTTTGGCCCTGTGCATGTTAAGCTTTGGACAAGCGAGTTTATTCACTGCCGCTCTATCTTTATTTTTTCTTCTTATCTGTGTGCGTAGTACCCTCCTTCGCATTGCTCGGTTGGTATTGCCATCTCACCACGCCGTGTGCCAACATGCATCCCATTTTTTTGTTCTCCGTCAGTCTTTCGCTTGTTGTGACCTTTCATGTTGCCCCTCACTCCTCTGGCTTTCATACATCCTATTTTCTTTCTCATCCCATCTCTTTCCGTGCTCACCTTGGTCGATGGTGCAATCACTACCGTGACCGTGATGCGATGCCGTGGTAATATGGAACTGGCCACTGGCGGGTCGGTTCGACAAAACAGATTCCATAAAGCCCCGTCAAGAGTCTGACCTCCTTCCTCTTTTAATATAATACACTTTTAGTAGTGAAAAAGGGGTGTGGAGCGTAGCCGTTGGGTAGACTCGTGCTTAGAGATGGAGACTGGGGCCACGATGGAGACAGTTGGAAGAGAGAGACAGACATGATACGGAAAGAAAGGGACCTTTCAACAGCAACAGTGAGCCCCATGCGCATCCTGTATCATTTCTCTTCTTCTGCGATACGTGGAATGCCACGTTGTAACAGCCCTGCTCGTACCTTAAGGCCCCGTCGAGTCGAGTCTGTTGGGCTACATAGTAGTACTCAGTAATGAGATCCGTTTTATTTTTCTTTTACCACTTCTTTAATCCACTGGACAGAACCAGGAAGCGATCCGCACCACGAGGTCAAGGATATGCCAGCACGACAGGGACACACAGAATCTCCTATCCGTGGAACCGAGACGGTGATGCAGAGCACAAAAATTATAATTCATAAAAATGTTGTCCTCTGATTGGACTACTGATGTTTTTCCAATGGGAGGGATTCTGCCAGAAAAGGGTAAAGAGAGGGAAATAAGGAGAATAAAAGTGGATACTAGACTCTGTTGTTCCTCCCATTGCGGTACCAATCGCATTGCTATCTTTAGAGTACGGACTACGGCGTGCGGCCGTCTACGTCCCGCCTTCTCGTGCATTGGAGTATCCCTGCTTCCCTCACTGCAACCAGGGCCTTCTACCAGCTGCCTCTTCGGGAACTCCCCGCCGCCGCTCTCGATGCCGTTCGATGCTGCAAAATGTAGCTTTTGATGGGTCCCAGCTGATACGCCTTATGGCGCTACGATGACGATAAGGTTGGTTCTTTGTTTTGTTTGGCCAGTTTAAACTTCGTCCCCTGGTTGATCAACTTTCAAGACACAAAAAATTCACTGAACGTTCCCGAAAACCCGCCAAAGTGGGCTTCCCCGTGTTTGCCATGGCCTAACTCGACACTCCTCTCTTTCCTCTACTAAGTATAAATTGTCTCTGTCTTTTTGTAGTGGATTTACTCGTCTCATTTTCTTCCACTTTACGCCTCTTCATTTTGTGTGGACCTCCTCCCAACTGCCATTTCGGGCTTTGTAGCGCCCGCTCACTAACCCGTAACACGTCTAAGTCGCCCCCAAGCGTCTGGACCCTGTTTGCACGCAATCGTGCACTTTGTCCGCAAAGGGAAGGTAGGGCGATCACAAAGAGGTTCATCGCGGTCGGGATCGCTCTTGTCGTGCTAACGGGACTCGTTTTGACCTTACTTTTGCCGTACTCTTTTGTCTCCCACCCTGCTTTCTCCGACGTCTTCTCCGACAGCTCGGACTAAATGAAGTGCCCGTTGCTCGCACCTTTTTCTCAATCCCACCTATCGCCGACAAGATTAAAGCACGCCACGGACGACTTTCGCCAGCCGTCAAAATAGACGGTACACTCATTTGCTAAATCTGCTCTGCTAATACGACACTGCAACTCCGCGGTTTATCGCTTGCCGTCCGAGTCGATTGCTCGCCGTCGCGACTCATTCGGACGGCCCTCGAATCGTCTGCCAGCCGCCATGAACTGCAATGTGAAGTGTATGCGCCGTAGGGCCAAGGATGTCCCGCCTGCAGCCACGGATCACGGTCCACGAGCTTGTTTTCTTGTCTGCAACCCTTCTCGCTAACATGCATCTATCCTTCCACATGTTCCCCACTCTCCATCCACTACCTTCTGGTCGTCTTTTCGACCTTCTCTCTTCGTCCCCGTCTCACCTCTTTTTCAGTGTCGCCACCTCATAACGCGATCAAAGCTCATCGTTTTCGGCCTCTGCTTTTTGCATGTTCTCATCATCCTTGTCACACTTTTGGTAGCACTTTCGCAGCCCTTTGTTTTCTTCACCTTCCTATTTCCACCGCCCATCCCACCGTTCCCCAGCCTAGGTGAGAAATAAAATGGAAGAGGGCGAATAACAACGACGCCTTTCAAAAACATCAAAAAAAAGTTCCTAGTGCCAAGAACCAAGCATCCCATGAATCAGCGAAATCCACCTCGAATGGCTTGACAAGGGGGGGAATGAAAATGCAATGCAAGCGACTGCCACACTGCGGCAACTTTGCACGGCTAACGGCAATGAAAACAAAAAGTAGTGTGCCCATACGTGCGCTCTTGCATTGGTCTCTTCTCCCGTTCTCCGTGCCGACTCTAGCCTGCACGCCACACTTTAATATCTACTGTGTAGCATCGAGACAAGAGCAATGGTCGATGCTTCACTCTATTAAGCTTTTGTCTGCTACTCGTTAATCAATTGCTAAAAGTGTTGTAAATTCCCCTAATTGATGCTTGGCATGATATCCTCCGTATTCCAAAGATCGTCGCATAGACCAACTGTGCTCCGACGGAGAAATGAAGGTCACCGTGGGGCGATCATAGGACCCATTTATTATGACGCCTTATCGTATTCGTGGTTTTGTTGCGACGTATCTGCGATGCTCATTTCCCCATATTTTTTACCTCACTTCTCATTTGCTCCTTTGTCCATAAAAGCGAAACGTGGTGGGCGAGGGGTCACTGGATAATTTGATGGCAATGGAACACTGATAGAATTGGACGAAGCGGACGAATATGCATAATTATGCATTGCATTGATGGATATTCATAATAAACGGCCGGTATCAATATTAAGAGCGTGTGGTCCTTAGTAAAAGATCTTTCTGGGAGTAAAATTTAAATCTTACAGTGGAAAAAATGCCACTACTAGTTCTTGACACAGCAGGGGATGTCGATGTAGCGGAGACTGATTTAAGCTGGTTTATTGGAGGTGGAAATATGAATGATCATAAAAAATCAAACCACGAGAGACTACAAATATTGACCATTTTTATTCGAGGTATAATGCTCTAATCGAAATAAAGATATCGCGATTAGAAAAGTGTCAGCAGTAATGTCAATAAACGTTGTGTTGCTACTGTGAAGGGTGCGGAGAGTGCGCCTCGACGTGAGCAATTCTGACATAAGACATCAATTTGAACGAACAAAATTTTCACTGCTCAGACTCAGATAAAGGCCCGTCCCGTGACTAATCTTGCACTTTACACCTAACCTTTCTTCACAGCTGCTGACACGACATCAGATCGTACAGCATCGTATCGAGTCGTTTTTGATCCGCGATGGGTGTGGAGCGACCTTTTTGCAGCTGAATGTGGATCTGAAAAAAAAACGCGGGGAAATGCCTCCAAGATGTTCAATATGTCGTTGAAATAAGAATCTTGTGACCAAAAGGAGGCAAACGTCGTCCCAATCGGCTGGTTTTCGGGGAGCCACCACGGGAAGGCAAGGCACATTCAAAGACGATCGTCTTCTTGGCAAACTCGTGGGAGACATAAAGATCCAATACATTCAACGGCAGAAAACGAAGGTGACAGGGCATCCTGACAGCTTCATGTCAACGATCGCACATGAACTGTTGCAATAGGTAATTTTGGTGGTGGATGTGGACGGTGCACGGTGGTCCGTTAGGTGGTGCAGGTAAGATCGGGCCAACAACCTCCGTAGCGGCGAAAACGAGGAATATGGGGTTCCGAGATCCTTCCCACCTCTGCAAACCTGCCTTATTAATATGTCCGTTGATTCAGACTATATTTTATCTAAAGATGAAAGGGTTCTGTTCTAGAATACATAAAAGATCCAAGGATGGTCTTAAGAATGCAGAAATCAAATTTACCATTTTATACTATTCACGATAACGCATAAATGCGGAAGCACCTCGATATTTACCCAGATCGAACCACAGAGAGGGACTAACAGAATGGCAGGAACAACTTCAGCAAAAAATGCGGAGAATATTGCAGGGCCGACATAATTAACAACACCATGCTGGCATAGGACACCTTGAGAGACGAGTGAAATCATGGCCAAGACATTGACACGATCAGTCGGTAGTGGTTTAGGAGAAAACAAGAGGCCGAGAATCACAATGGCATATATTTTGTTCTATCCCAGAACTCCCCGACAACTTCTACTTGGCAAGAGAAGAAAGGACCCAACGTGTGATTTTTGTCTGATAGTTTACCTCGTCACATTTCATCAAATCGCCAGTCAACATCATCAACATGGTTCGGCCATTATCCTTGGCGCTTCTTGGTAGGTCAACAAGGACATGGACTTTCACGCCCATGGTAGCTGCTAACATTTACAAGCGCCTCTGGTAGCGGCATCCGTATCCAACATTCACATCCCGCAGCTCGCCACGACCATCGCCATCAATCTGCCGCCCAACAGCAACGACATCAACTTTTACATGACTGCACCCACATACTACTCCTATGTCGCCTTCGGCTTTGGCAGCGGCATGGCCAACTCGTTCATGTTGATTGCGTACCCAGCTGCCGACGGCAAACATGTCACCGTCTCACCTCGTCTTGGAACCGGCGACACCGAGCCCCAGTTTGACAGTAACTACCATGTCCGTCTCAACAGCAACTCCACCATCTATGGATCGTACATTGTGGCCAGTGGCACATGTGTTAATTGTCGGTCGTGGCCCGGTGGTGCTTTGAATAGCAACACGAACAACCAGCCGATGATGTATGCCCTCGGCCCGGCCTACGCTGCACACCTCGCCAGCAACAACCAGGGTGTCACGCTGCAGAAACACGAGGCATACGGCCGTTTCCTGATGAACACCATCCAAGCCACTGGGTACGGCGGAACAGGCGTCTTGACGAGCATCGATAACCAGGTCAACACGGGCACGCAACCTGTCAACACATATGGAGCCAACAGTCCTAATGGCGTGGTCATCAATGATCGTGACGGTTTAGGTCTGGCACACGGTATCGTGCTCGCAGTTGCAGTCCTTGTTCTGGCACCTATGGATATTATTCTCGGAAGTGGTCGCCTTCTTGCCAGCTTTCCGTTGATTCATGCTGTCTGCAGCCTGCTGTATCTGTTGATGCTCATCGCTGGCTTGGGAACAGGCATCCGTGCAAGCTTTGGATACGTTGCCACGAAACACTTTGCGACAGCGCATCAAGTACTCGGCTTCATCACATTTTTCATGGGTCTGTTGTTACTGGGTCTGGGCATCGCTTTGCATGTTGGCCGTGCGATGTCGTCGTCGGGCGAGCGTGGCATCGTGACAGTCGTACACAAGTGGGGCACTCGTTTCCTATGGCTTTTGATTTTGATCGATGGTGGCCTGGGTCTGAAACTGGCAGATGCCTCTTTGGGACTTGTCATTGGCTACTCTGTTCTGTCCGGTGCCACCTTCCTGGCTGTCGTGTTTGCACTTGCCTGCCTGTGGTGCATCGGTGGACGCAGAACACGCACTCGTGATGGGGCAGTAGCGGATGGCGGCGGTGGCCCCGTCAACTTTGGCTTCAATGGCCGCAAGAGCGTCAACTCACGCAAGACATCTGGCGACTCGGAGCCAGTCATCATCCCAGAGAACCGACATGCAAGGTAAGAGTTATCACGATATTTTACCAGGACGGGAAGTACTAACCATAAACAGTGCCAGGTACGAATGAGAGACCAAAGTCAAGGAAAGACCAACCTTGCCGGTTGGGAAGAAGTTATCGAGAAAGTCGGAGATGTCATTTGCGTTGATTGCATCTTGAACACGGTTGGAGTAAGGAACAATTTGTATGTTTTGAAAAGGCTGCTTTTTACATGTAATATGGCCGGTGACTTTAAGTTTTTGCGTTTGTTTTGAAAATTCACGAGCTCCTTTCCATTTTCAGACTTGTACCGTTACCGCAAACGGCTTTTGAAATGTAAACAACTTTAGAAACGACGCCTCATACAAAAAGAGCAATCGGCACCTGCCGTGGTCTTTCCGTTTGTGATGTCGTCGTTGCTTACAACGAGGGCCCAGTAATCCGTGCTTCTGACGTCCTGCTATTGGCCAGTCGTAACTTAATATTTTTTTCTTTCGTCCTAGTAAACACATGTCACTTTGTTTACATTCGATCCAGATATGTTCTCGACTTCTTCCTGCTACTTACAACGAACACAATCACCACGACCACGACCATTTCTCCTTTCGATTAGAAACGTCGTCTTTCACCCACTTCTCTTCTTCTTCACACTTGCCCGTCGGTGGGTATCCATCCTCTTGCATTGTCATTCCCACTGGTGGATCAACACTACCTCGACACAACACACCACGCTGTCTCTGGCCCAGCACAGCCGTGCCTCCGGTGCCCTCCATCCTTCTGCCACGTCCGACAGTTTTCCTCCTTCGAATCCAAGTACAAAGTCTCGCCTTATCTCGCATCACCCTCGATACCGGACACATGGCCCGGCCATTGTTGTCTTTCTTCAATGGCCTCCCACTGGAGCTAAAGGAGTAAGTCAATTTCAGCCAATCACATGATAAGCAACGTATGCATCAGGCGTAATCCAACACTCTCAAACTTACAGCCATTGCAAGTGTCGTCGGCACTTTTGTCACTGGCGGCCCGGCGTGCGCAATCGCTGCCTACTCTTCTGTACTCCAGAAATAAAAATACGGACCTCCTTCTCCTTTCCGCCAACGAAGCTTTGCCGTATTTTCAGATTCCCTGAGCGGCTTCTTCACATCTTTCAACTGGACGTTCCTGCCTTTTCGAGTGGCACAACGACATGGTCGCTTCCTTTCGGTACCATCGCCGTCTGTCTTTTTACGACGTAGATCGCCATAAGAGCAAGACGCAGCACAGAGTTTTCCTTTACAAACATTGACCTGGAAACCGGCAGGCCACTGCCACTTTCATTTTTTATCGATGGAAACGTCAATGCCAAGCGAAACCGGTTCTGCCGCGTTTGTATAAGCGACAGAAGCGAGGTGGTCTGGTCTATATACCGGACACGACATGAGGCCAACCTTGTCAAGTGTTTGATCTTGAAGGAAAAGTAGATTTTCGCTCGCCAAGCCAGCAGCAGAAAGGGAACGCCACCCGAACGCCACCCCGCGCAACTTTACGTCGACCATTGCCAGGCGCGAGCGGATTAGAAAGGGGAAGAAATCAAATTGAAAGCTGACCGAGGACAAGGCGGTGGGATATCAAAGTCCGGTGTCCCCAATTCTACTCGTAGAATTTTTATGTCCAGAAAGGCGTTCTTAGATAGATTTTTTTTAAATCTAATACACAGAAAGATCGCAGCTGGGTTTGTTGTTTGATTAAGGTTTTTGTTTTAAGGCCATCGTTTTTGATAAAATAAACTTCTTAAAGTAGGCCCCGAATTGACATGTCGAAACTCAAAGTACACGGTAAACAATCATACTTAAATATGAACCAATAATCAAGCTGCGAAATGTATTTATGTTTTTCGTTGTAGAATTGATTGAAGAAGAGCATATAAGAGAAGTCGTATTGGTACAATTCATGCCCAGTAAATATCCCGCAGTCACCGTAGCAGTCAGAAATACACCCTTGCCTCTCGTATACATATCGCCGCCTGGGTGGCAATGAATTGATTATGAATCATTCTTTTTTTCTGCGTCATAGAATACACATGCGAAATTTATTACAGCATCCATTATTTTATCATATTTCATTGCATTTTATCCCATGTTGCCATTTTTATACCATCTCTTTCTAATATCAAAGTATGGCAGTTCAAATTCGGTTGGATGAACAAGACTGTGGGCAAATCAATGGATGAGAGACGAAAATCGGACTAACCAATACGCAGTGAAAAAATAAGCAAAACAGAATGTTGAGATGAGAATGTTTCCGAATAACACTCAAGTTTTGAAGAATAAAGGCACAAAATAAAAGCCGCAAAATAAAACCAACGAGGGTATGAAACTCACCACTGCAGCGAAAGACCTTTAGGCCCACCCATTTGTTTCCCCGCCGTCTGTGACATAAACATTTACTACGTACAAAATAAGTACAAGTACTAAGTTTCCGCTGCAGCAGAAAACGAGGAGTATGCATAAGAACAAGGTTATGAATCAATAGCAATATAATCTGATCTTGTCGTAGTCGAGGTAGGGCCCGTCTTCAGCAATGCGACACCAGTGGGAAGTTGTTGCCCTCGTTGCGGGTCGCCAAGACCAATCTGCAATCGGACAGATGATCCCAACCTCCGCGTGGGGCCGCTTGGCCACCCACCATTGTTTCGATTTGTTCTCTCCCCCGTCCCTTTTTGTACTTACCGCCGAGCTCATCGGCCGAAGACAGTCAGCGAATGGGAGGCGTGACAACCGATTGAATTGGGGGCGATCGTGGACAAAGACATGGGACTTGACATGGATGCGGGCGAGTCTCGATGGAGCCGCGATGATCACGACGCGTGGCTCAAATGTCTCCATCGCCATTGGCTGGTTTTTCCTCACTGTTCCTTCCCTCTTTTTCCTCTTTGACTACCAGGGATCGTCGCCCAGATGAATAAGTCAAGAACTGGGGGGAAGAACAGATTGGTTTGTTATGCACAGCTCGGCCGATCGGCCGAACCGAACTTGTTTATTGAGAGTATTGGATGAATTGGATTGAAGATGAAGAAATAAAGTGCCCATATATGAAGCATTTTACTCGTTACCGACAATGGGTTGACGTGCAGCCAAGTCTGTTTTTTGTTTTCTTTTTCTAAAGAATTCAAACTCCACGAGACAAGACATCGCATCCCATCTTCCATCGTCCTTTATCTCGACTATGCATTTCTCGGTGATCTCTGCCTTCTTGGGCCTTGCAGCCCAGCCTGTGTTGGCTGCTTGCCCATATGCAGCACAAGCAAATGGTCTCAAAGCCCGTTCACCGCCACAGGACCATTACCACCGTGCTACCCGACAGACAAACGGCACAAAGGGCATCTTTTACATGAACCGCATTGGCCCATCCGGTTCCAAGCTCTACATTGCCAATGCCGATGGCAGCAACGCCACGGCACTTTCGACAACGGACACTCTTGACATCCACGCCAACTGGTCGCCCGACGGCAACTGGATCGTCTTTACCAGTGAGCGCCGTGCCGATGGCCAGGCCGACCTGTACCGTGTGCACCCCGACGGTACCGGTCTCGAAACGCTCATCAGCACCGACTCACTCGAGGACAGCGGTGCACTTTCGCCTGATGGCGGCCTTCTTGCCTACGTTTCCACCCAGGGCAACTACACGACCAACATCTGGGTCAAGGACCTGGCCAGTGGCCAGGCATGGAACGTCACCGACATTCCTGGTCTGACCCGCGTTCAGAACCCAACCAGCCCACAAGGTCACTTCCGTCCGTCGTGGTCACCCGATGGTGAGTGGATCGCGTTCAGCTCGGATCGTGAGACCGACTGGACGGGCCACAGCAACGGCACCGGCTGGGAGCATACGCAGCAGCTGTCTTTGTATGTGGTGCGGCCCAATGGCTCCGACTTCCGTGAGGTGGCCCGCCAGGACGGCAACAGCTTTGGCTCGCCGCAGTGGTCGCCCGACGGCAAGCGGCTGGTGTACAGTGTGATGACGACGGAGGACACATATGGTGCGCACGGCACGTCGGGCCAGCAGCAGGCCGTGACGTCGCAGATTTACAGCGTTGACGTCGAAGAGGGACTCAGCAGTGCCACGCAGGAGACTACAGGTCCCTACCTCAAGGTGACGCCGCACTACGTTGTCTCGGGCAACACGACCAACATTGGTTTTGTGTTGAAGGGCACATCCAATGAGGGCGTCAGCTATGCCACCAACGACTCGTCGACCGGTCACCTGCCCTTTTCCCAAGCCTACCTGCGCAACCCATCGTGGTCACCGGATGGTTCTAAGGTCGTGTATGAGGTCCTGACATGGGACGTGCGTGCCGCCGGCAAGTCTCTGTTCTCGTTTGACAACACCTGGGACTATCGCTTCATGGACGTCTTCCCGCAGTTCAACATCCCCACCAAGCGCATGGTCATTACCCAGAAGCAGCTCGGTGACTCGTCCGTCATCACCTCGACCCCTACCTACGATGACCTCGAAGATGTTTTTGATGTCCAGGATGTCGTCGCCGCTGATCAAGAGATGAACATTGCCTACGGTCTCGCTGGTGCCTTCCAGCCCACGTGGTCGCCCGATGGAAAGCAGATTGCCGTTGGATTTGGCTCGTGGTTTACCGTCCGTACCACGCAGCCAGGTACCATTTACTTGGCCAATGTGACCGACCCTACGGCCAACGGCACAGCTCCCCGGGAGTACACCAACTTGACCGACACCAACAACGCCACAAACGCCGGTTTCCCCTCCTTCTCGCCCGACGGCACGCGTCTCGTCTACCGTCTGTGGAACATGCTCAATGGCCAGCCCCTCGGTCTGCGCATCCTCGATCTGACCACGGGTGTCACCACCAACTTGACCGATGGCTGGGACAACACCCCCGGCTGGTCCCCCGAGGGCGACCGTATCGTCTTTTCACGCCAGGTCAACTGGACCGCCTCGTCGGACAGCAGCCGCTGGTGGGACGACCGCTTTGACGTCATGACTATCAAGCCGGACGGCACTGGCCTTACTCGCCTGACGGACAGCCCGGCCAATGATGCCCACGCTGTGTGGTCCGAGGTTGACGGCAAGGTCCAGATCCTGTGGAACAGCGGCATGTACGGCTTCCGTGACGAGTCTGCCCTGTATGACGATACTTTCCAGCCTTACGGCCAGATTATGGCCATGGACCCAGATGGCAGCAACAAGCGCATTCTGACGGACACGTTGTGGGAGGATTCCATGCCGCTGTTTATTCCCAACAAGTACTTGTAATTTGACGTGGTGAACGGGTAGAGGATAAAATAATGTACATAGCCCACTAGAAATCGTTCAACACAAAAAAAAGAGACCTCTTCGTATATTCAGACCCCGTCTCGTGAGACTCCGTTGCATCCGACATGTCTGTATCTGCAGTGCCAACATTGCACTCTATGGTTGTGTCAGGATCAAACGAGAGTTGAGCCGTGGTTGATTTGTGTTGTTTGTTTATCAATGTAGTGCTATTTGTGGGGTGAGAGTTATGCCAAAATCGTATTGAAATCCATTTCAAAGAAGTAGCAAGTCTGACATCAAAGTCACAACTTCAAAGGGAAACTCGTCCAAAATGCTTGCGCACGGGATATGACCACCGCGTTCCTGCCTGTTTTGGCGACATTGGATGAAAGCAAAAAAAAAAAAAAAAAAAAAAAAAAGGATTAAAGGCGTCTTTCATCTTGTCTCGTCCTTCCAAACGCTCGAAAAGGCCGAGCGAAAACTTCCACAGCCTTACAGCGACGCCAGAATCTGCTCGGCATTAGCAAACTGAAACTCGACCAGTGTCTCCTTCCACAAGCGGTCCATCACCGTCTTTCCCTCCGGCGTGTACTCAAACGGTGCGTATCTAAGTCAGTCAGTTAGCAGTCAGATTACAGAATCAGCACTAACAGTGCGTGCGTGTGACCTACGGTTCAATCTCCCAGTTGCCCAAGATGCAGCCATGCGACTCCGGCCCCTTGACCACAGCAGCATCGACATACGCTGTGGCACCGACCTCGACTGACCGCGCCGATGCCGCCTTGAACAATCCCAACAAAACCTTGACTCCGCCAGGCCGCTCACGATGCAGATCGGTGCCCTTGATGAAGCCCGGCTCGACCATGTTGATCACGACACGATCGGCCGACACGACATCGGACAACTTCCACAAAGCCAGTTGGCCCAGCAGCTTGGACGTCACGTACATGTCGGACATGTCAAAGATGGACTCGTCGTTGAACGACGGAAGCAGAGGATCAGCGTTCTTGTTGGGAAATTTGGCTGTGGCGGACAGCATGGCAGTCGAGATGGTGAGGCGGCCAGGCGTGCCTACAGGCGACTTGGTCGAGAGGGACGGAAGCAACAAAATACCGAGCAGGATGGTCGACAAGTAGTTGACCTGCACTGTCTGCTCATGGCCCGTGGAAACGACAATCTTGAACGGCTGGAAGCCAATGCCGGCATTGAGGACGGCAACGTCAAGACGTGTGAGGTCCTTCTCGACACGCGCGGCAAAGGCCTGTACGGAGCTGTACGATGTCATGTCGAGCTGCCAGACGTCAATCTTGGCGGACGGGTACTTGGTGCGAAGCGGTGCAGCCGCGTGTTCGCCCTTGTCAAGTGACCGGACGGCCATGATGAGATGGGACAGCTTGTGGGACAACAGCTGGCCAGCACAGGCAAGGCCTAGACCCGTGTTAGAGCCCGTCACGATTGCTACCTGGCCGGTCAGGTTGGTGGTCTTGGGTGTCGGGTGTGCCTTTGTGCGGAATTGGTTCTTGATGAACTGGTTGGGGAAAAAGGGCTCCAAGTTTGGAGGCAGCTCCTTGGATGATTTCGTGGACGTCATGGTGGAGGTTGTCCTAAGAGGTATGCGAAGTTAGGTGTTAGAATGGCAATGTAAGATGTGAGGGTCGGATGGGGTCGGTTTGTGTCGTCTCAAGGGCAAGCATCAACATCGCCCAAACCTTCACGAGGGACCTTCATCCTTTATAGTCCTTTATCTAGATACCGTTCGGCCGTTCTCCAAGTGGTGATTACTAGTAGCAAGCCAAATCTAACACAAGGCTGCGCCTGTGCTAAACCGCGTTTGGCAATCAGCTCTTCTCTTCCCTCTTGCATCAACGCTATCCTGTTCTTGGAGGTTCATGGGCGGCGCTACCGGGCACTTGTCTCAACTGGATCTGAAAAGGAGGGAAGGAATTGATCGACTCCACACGCTTAAGCCTTTTTGGCTGCCATCCGGACCCGGGAAAGGCCAAAAAGCACATTTCCCGCCGGCTTTGCCTGCTGAAATCTGCAGAACCGGGACCGGGAGCAGTGGGAACAGGTCCGGACACTGCAAAAGTCATTCAACAATAACAGGAGATCGCGAATCCACGTGGCCAGATAAGGAAATTCGCCCTGTGACAGCACCACCTTGATCCCAATATGGACTGGCACTATGCAATCACCCAACCGATCTGCCGGTGTCGCAAGATTCTCGGTCGCAGATTGTTTTTTTGCAAGATGTTGGAGTGGCCCGTCTTTCTGAAATTCCAGCGCACGGTCGCTCGTACTTGGACATGCTTAAGGGCGCCGAAATCTCCATAAGCAGATTCCCTCGTGGCGCAATTGGATAGCGCGTTAGACTGTTATCGATATTTAATGATAGTCTATCTAAAGGTTGGTGGTTCGAGCCCACCCGAGGGAGGAATAAGTTTCTTTTTTGTGATTTTTTGTCCTTCTCTAACAAGATTCTTTATTTTCTCTTCTGTTTCCTTTATTTTTGTTTTTTATTTTGAAGGGAAGTGTAGTGTTTTGTACATGACACTGCCGTCCCGAGGCCACAATTTATATTCTGTTGGCCAGGGGCTTGGACGACATGACAGTCCGGCGTCTGTACGTCTCGCGGTACGAGATGCGCTCCACCATGCCGAAACCAATGACTGCAAGAGCAACGGTGAGCCACACGCTGGTGACGACGAGACCGACGGGGAAGATCATGATTTGGACGCCCGGCAGAACGAAAGCGACCGTGCCATTGTGCAGGCCGTTGACGATCTCGTTGACGGCCGCCTGAGCAATGGTGGCGTTGGACATGACGACAGTCTCGCTGAACACACCGGCGACAAAGGCAGCTTCATTGGATGAAACGTTGGTGGCAACCGTCTGGCCGTTGCTGTTGGTACCGGTAAGCGTGACAACAGGCATAACAAGTGCCTCAAGCTGAGCCCTATTGGTAGTTGTTAGTATTGGAGCATAAGAATTGGCTAGAAAAGAATACAGGCCGCTTACATGTTCATGTCGGCAGTCATCATTTCCTTCTTGATCTGGCCGACAAATAAGTATTGCTGCAGAAGCCGCAGGCTACCGTTGGCGGCAGTGTCGGCACGACCGACCACTAGCTTGGATGCGGAGGCCACCGAGACAGGCGACACTGAAGCGCCCGAGTAACTGAGTCCGACCTGGATGTTCTCAGGCGGAATGCCCTCAAACTCGCCCGACGGCGTCGACAGCTGGAATAGCCGCAGGTCGGCCTCGAACGTGCCGGTCGTGTTGTCGAGTGCTGGCAGGTTGTAGCAGATACACGTGCCCGAGGGGTTGGACGATTCAGGCAGCTTGACGAGGGCGGAGTTACAGGCCGTGGTGGCAGTGTCATCCCACGCTGTCATGTTGATCGTGCCGTCGGCGTTGAGGACGACGCCCGTGCCGGCCGAAGTCGTTGTTGTCGTCGTGCCAGTTGTGGCATTTGTCGTGTCGCGTTGCTTGACCGTAACGCGCGGCATGTAGCCGCCCTCCTCCGCGGCCATGGCGGCCATCCTCCGTTCCCAATCATGCGTCGTGCGCCCGGCCAGATCCGCACCACCGGCAATTTCCTGAACACCGGCGTGGACCTGGCTAGCGAGCACTGATGCTGCAATGACCGTCTTCCAGAACATGGTTGCTGCTTGTCGTCGGTCGGATTGAATTTTGATTGACGAAAAGAGGGTTTGTTGAATAATAGTAATTGTAAATTAAAACTTGATCGAGCCGTGTCGAATCCGTCCGGCGGCGACTATTTCTGGCGTTCGATATATATCGCGCGAAGAGAAAGACTGAATAATGTAAGGACTGTAGATAGTTTGTTGTTGTTGGATACCGGTGGACTCTCTGCTTGCCTTCGGGGCCGGTGATCGCAGAGAGTAGGAAGAAACACCCAGTGTCGTCGAATAGAGCGGTATAGTGAGAAATAGGTAAAAACAGGAGAGAAAAAAACGAGGAGGGGAAAAAGAGAAGAAAAGAGGGAGGGAGAGAATGGAAGAATTGAAGAAACGGATTACAAAGGAGTGAAAAGAGAGAACTGCGAAAAGACCTGCGTCAGCGATCGTTCCTGCTTCCCGTCTGGATTATGGTGGACCGCTCTGCTGGGAAAACAAAGGCAAGAAAGAGAGATCAAGAAACGAAAAATTGCAAGATTCGAGAAAAGAAAAACGAGAGTGTTTCGGAGTATAATACGTAACAGCACGGAGTCTGATACCAGTACGGTGAAAAAGGCAACGCCAGCGGAGACCTAGGAAAGGGGGAGAAGACGTATGCAGTCCGAGAGGGAAGAGACACAGGCACGAGAAAGAGAAGACAAAATTGACAAGCACAGGGGTTTGTGTGAGAGAGACAGCAGGATACATAGGTACACAGGGCAAAGCTTCCTGCAAAGAAACGCTCGCAAGGTTTTGCTGGCGACTGCACGGTGTGCGATACAACGTCGAGGGCAGCATGGAAACAAATGGGAAAATGACTGTTATGCATCGTGAACCAGAGCCGGGGTTCCACCTCAACAGGGAACGCTATCCACCCGCCATGATGTGCTAGAGCCTTTGCTTCAGGGTGATGGGGAATGGGGCCATGAGTGGGCCGTCTTGGGGAAGGAGAGAGAGCTCCAGACATAAGACACAGTGAAAAAGCGAGACGAAGAGACTGGCCTCTACGTCGGCCTTGCCTTTGGGTGTGGGATCAATGTTGCAGCGCGGAAAAGACCCATGGAGCGCGCGGCCGTTTTTTGTGAGGCCTGGCAACGGTCAAGATACGAGCTGCACAATGCCAGAACAAAGTGACAGACCGATCGACCGGGGGTGGGGACCAGGGCAGAAGCGTGAGTGCTGTGAGCCCAGATATGATGCCACTGGTCGAGCGGGTGTGTCTAGGAAGAGTTTCGCTTCGGAGAAGGAAGGGGTGCAAGGAAGAAAGCCAGTGCTTCAGATTGGTCATCGTGAAGAAGGACAAGTGCAAAAAGAAATAAATTCGTGCTTCGGAGATGCAGAGACAGAGTGCATCTCAAGGGGCAATGGCATCTTGCAGAAAGGGGGTTGTCGGATCGACCGACGATGTAACAGCGTGAGTCTGAGCTTTGGGTGGATGTATGACAGCGCAAAAACACCAAATTCCCAAAACAAGGGGGCCCAGAACACCAGAGCCGCCGCCAAGCTTCAGGTGCGGCCCAGTCCACAACGTGAAGCAGAAAGCGCAACAGAGCCCTGTCCGTCAAAAGTATGACCTGTGATTGGCCAAAAGCAAACAAAAACACCAAACCGGCCCCGCAACTGTGGCGTCAGGGGTTCTGTAAGTCAAAATAGGCGGGGAGGAGGCTCTAATACAGGGCAGGTGCCGACGACCAGTTCGTGGCTTGATAACAGGCGGCTGCCCAGTCTGGCAGGAATAAGGTTGCTGCTCCGAGAGGCTGTGTACTTTTGTCTGATATATTTTTTCCTGCAACGGGAAAGAACGAAGGAGAAAGAAGCAAGTATGTCGCGAGGCAGTGTGGACGAGGAACGAATAAGTTCAGGGAAGGGGCGGTGCACTAAAGTATCAGGCGAGACATCCAGGTCTCGTGAGAACAGAGACAATGAAGGAAAGGACCTCAGGAAGGTCCCAAACAGAAACATTGCCGAAAAAAAGATGACGCGTGCAAGCCGCGTTGCTTTATTGACTAAGAGTTGCAATTATCGACCTCTTCATTTATTTGCATCGTGAACAACAGCAAGAACACGATATGCATTCTTTTTGATTGGCAACAAATAAACCCTTGTTGACGCAAATCTTGTCTGAAACAGATACATATTGAGGGAAAGGAGGGCCACCCTTTTACCTTCTCCGGTTTGCACCTTCTATACCCATTCTGATGCGACGCTACAATGCGCGCTGCAGGAACGCAACCACTATCAGCAAGCTCTTTTGCTCACTAGCCACAGTGGCCTCCCGAGTTGGCGACTGAGGCGACTTACATATACACGGCAGATGTGGGCGACAAGAAGCAGCCAAAAATGATCTTCTCTTGGGCGCGTAAAAATAGACCTACAAATGGCACTTAAAACACACCGAACAGAAACGAATGAAAACGGGAATAAAGACGCCGCGAATTGAGGGAGGTGGAAAGCAGCTAAAACGACCAGGCTACGGGCCTGCTTTCTCTGCCGTTGCACAACCTCCTTTAATCAAAAACAGGAATATGCAGTGCTCGCTCACCCCAGTCGTGCATAGTACATAGTCATGGACATAATCAGTTTATTTATATCAGGAGGGGAGCATGGGATGGACGTAGCGAAGAAGAAGATGCCAGCCATGTGTCAGTGGGCGACTAAAATGGCTTGTCAAATGCAGGACTGACTTTCTATCACATATGTGAAGCAGGTGCTGGCAAACAAAAAATATGAAAAATGGACGTAACAAGGCAGCTTGACGGAGAAATAAATATCGATAGCACCAGCCCATTGTTTGCACTCCTTGTCTCCTTTTCTCCAGGAACCTGGTTCGGGAGATGCTCATGCCATCTTTTTACACCGTGCGTTGCAGATGCCACTAGGAGAGAGCTAAGACAAGTGTTAATACGGATGTGTTGCGTGTGTTGACTATTTTTTCTTTTCTTTTTAAAGCAATAACAACTGGAGATGGGCGATTTTTCTCAGTAAGAGTGGAAATACTTACTTCAAATGCACATTGTTTACGAACTACTGTCACTTTCAAATTTAGTTGGCGAGCATCGTCGAGTTCATTTTTGGCCATACAAACTCGACTCGTCTGTCGAGTTTCAAACCTTTGATATTAAGACTGAGAGCACTGAGAGCTGGCATACTTCGGTATCGAGAAGCGTTGTGCAACATGTACGGCACCTCTCGATTAAGACATGCTTATTGGAATGTTCCATGAAACTAAATTAAAGGAGCCAGAGCATGTCGTCTGATACAAAAGACTGGAGAAAACAAAACCAAACATAAAAGTGCTAGAATAAAATGCAAACCAGGGTATTATAACGTGCCGCCGTCCTTTCATAAAACTGGAGGGGAAGAAGAGAAAATGAAGAGAACCGAAGATGAAGACTGACAGAGGAAACAAAACAGAAATAGTATGGGAGACCAGATATCAGAGCCCGAAAGTAAAAGACAAAAAAAATGAAAAGGGGCAAACCAAGCTGACGAGCATATCGCGGTTGTTGCCGATGTATCCTCCCTCCTGTGGAATTTCCAGTCATCAACCATTACGTGTGCTTATCCTTGACTCGTAAACCATGAAAAGAAAAGAAACTCTCACATCACGCGCACTCGGCCCTTGAGGTATAATGCAGCCTTGATGAAGATGAGGTAGACACCCACTATACCCCAGAACCCCAGAATGATGCCCAGGCCAGCAGTAAGGCGAGCATCAACGAGGCTGGTGTCGATGCTCTGGGCCCAAGTCTGCCAGGACGAGGGAGGCTCCAGCTTCTTCCGGGCGGCCACCATCTCAGCAGTCGTCAGTTTTGTGCCAGAGGGATATCCCAGGAGCGGCTCTCTCTCGCGAGCCGACTCTTGCTCGTCCTCCTCCGCAAGTTCCTCGAACTGCGCCTCGTCCAATGCCGCCTCGCGCTTGTCGATGGCGTCGAGCATGCGCCATGCGACGGTGTTGTTGATCTTATCCCACGTCGCCTCGCAGGCCTGCCGCCGAGCTTCGCTAGCCATCTTCCAGCGCAGATCAGTGTCGCCCACAAGAAGAAGCACCTTGTTAACGAAACCTTCTAGGTCCGCGGGAGGCACCAGAAAGCCGGTGGCACCGTGGTCGACAATATCGCTCGGGCCGCCCTCGTCGCGTGCAATAACCGGAACGCCGCTCGCCATGGACTCCAACACCACAAGACCGAACGTCTCGGTGATGGAGCAGTGGAGGAACATGTCGGCCGAGGCGTACGACTCAGCCAGTGTCTCACCGACCTGGAAGCCTGCGAAGATGACCTTGCCCTTTTGGACCAGATCGGAAAACAGAGCCTTGACCTCGTCCTCGACGGCTGTGTTCCGGTTGCCACCCACAATGTACAGCTTGAAGGCCAAGCCGCGACGGTCCAGCTCGGTAGCAACATCCGCCAAGAAGTTGAAACCCTTCTCGCCTGCGATGCGAGCGACGCACACAAGGATGATCTCGCCGCTGGCGGCCAGGGTTTGCCGCAGCATCTCGTTGCGGCGGGTCGGGTTGAACATCTCCGTGTTGACACCACGGCGCAGCAGCTGCATCTTCTCGGGGGCTACCCGGTTCTTTTCCAGATAGCGGCGGACGAAGCGGCTTGGGTAGAAGATGGTCTGGACAGACGGGTGGCGGAACAAGAAGCCCTCCACTTGAGCGAAGCAGTACACGGCAAAGTCGCTGAAGGGGGCCGGGAAGAGGATGGCACAGTAGCCAGACAAGTCGGTTTGGAAGTTGGCCAGGACAGGGATTTGGTTCTCGGCCGGCTGTTGGCGCACCTGCAACATCACCTGAAAGCCTAGTGAGGCAGGACTTGCTAGGTAGATGAGATCTGGCTTATGGCCGTTGAATGTGCGTGCGTAAAGGGCCGAGAGGCGGACTGGGTAGACGATGGACAGCTCCGGGTTGAATGGCAGAGGGTAGCCGTGAATGCGGATCTCGGGGTTCAAGGGCACGTCGTCTATTGAAGGAGACTCGGAGACGACGGTCGGAACAAATGTGTTGACCTTTGTGTGGTTATGAGGGGCGACAACGGCAACGTTCGCGCCATGAGCACGAAGGTGGTTAACAAGCATCAAAGTTGTGCGCGAAACACCGTTGACGGGACCGAAAGACTCTGTGCAGAGCAGAATGCGCTTTCCACGCAGGCGTTCGGGAAACTTGGAAAGATCATGCAGAGGGCCTTGGGTCACCGCAGAGAAAGCTGCGGCTGTGTTCTCGACCATCGTCACGGACGGGCTGTCTTTACTCGCCATATCTGATGCCCGTATATTTCTCTGCCTTGCTGGCGGTAAACGTGGCGGACAGCGTATGTCTTTAGGATGGGAGGTGAGAGATAAGTGTGCAAATAGGATGTGGTAGCGATATATCCTGGTTGAAAACTTTGGAACGTCAGTCGGCAGCCTGGTGGCCGGCGGCTTGCCACGTTTTCATTGCTTTCTTGTAAACGTACCCCTCAGAGATCACAGGATTGGTCGGTGTAGTGATGTAGAGAAATAAAATATAAACGGCAGAGTTGACGCAGAGCCGACTAGACACAAATATGAGATGTGAGTGGTGACGGATGCGGGATGTTGTATATAAACGTGGCCAGGTAAATTGTGTTGAGCTGAAAAATCATTTAGAGTAGTGAGGTGGACAGGCTGAAGATGTAAGTGAAATCGATCATAACAGCACCGACGTCATATAGTTCGGCAAACAATAGGATCGGGGAGGAGTAAGTGAAGTAAAGATGAGGTGGGAGTGGCTGTAAAAGTAAGGGACAGAGACACGACCCTGGCGGGGCACGCGTAGAGGGGGGGATGTAGGAAATACAAATACAAATACAAAATGGACAGTCACGAATACTAATGTACTGATGCGGAAGGAACGAGGCAACAAAAAAAAAATCATTGATCTGGTGGGGTTATGCAACCGGGACGGGCAGGAGCATGAGCACAAGCAGAAGGGCACGAGGTATGGGGGAGGGGCAGCACGCGAAGCGAATGTGTGCGAAATAGAGCAGTGCGCGCGACATCGTGATAGCTGAGAAGGGCATGATTGGAAGAAACATGGCCGCTGGCCAGCTGGGCTACTCGCCTCTCCTCTCGGCTATTTAGGCGTGGACGGCCGCGCTTTAGTCGGAATACCTCGCGGCGGTGTCTACGCCGATCCCTGAAAGGAAGGAGGAGTGCTAGACGACGTCAAGAAAAGGAAGAGGACATTCTCTTTTGCGCGACTGCCGAATGTAAAAAAAGAAGAAAAAGAACGAGGGGCAGGCTGTCATCTCTTCAGTCGCTCCTGCTCTTACATCTCGCAAGGAAAGAGCGCGTGTGACCAGGCCATCGCCCGAGTCCAAGACGCCAGGCCGTCAACTTTTCTTGCACTGCGCAGTGTTTTGCTACGATTTTGAGCAAAAAAGACATAACAGACCTTCAACCGTTTAGCCCAGAAGGGCAGCAAAGCTGTGCATTGTTGCGGTTGGCTTATCATCTCGACATGTTGGCCATGGCCCTGCCGTCCGGGAGGGCAAATCAGATGCGGTAGACGGTCAGCGTGGCGGTGGACAGCTGGCCAATCAGGGTGCGTGTTTCCTGCACACAGGTCCCAAGGCTGTGGCTGTAGTAGAATTTGGGTGATCGTTTTGTGTCGCGGCAAAAGCTGTGAGCATGACTGGCACACAGCAGGTCGTCTGTTCCACACGCAAGAGCGAGCGACACAGGAATGTACTGTCGCCGTCTCACAAGAGGGTGTATCAAATCGGCTGTGTTGCCTGGGCCCTCGTGTCTACGCCTGTGGCCGACGTTGGCACCTCGACCATCGACATGAACTGTTGACTTGACTGCCCTGTGACGGGTGTCTCGCTTGCTCGTGTGGACTGTCCTCGGGATCTCTTTTAGCCACACTGTCAGTACCTCCACCACACCCTATTTGGCCCTTTGTTTTTCTACCCGCCGTTCAGCCGCTGCCGTATCTCTCTCAACGGCTGGTGTCAGGGTCCTCTGCTCGATGCCGGGCAAAAGCGGACCTTCCGTGACGGGAGCGTTGAGTTATCGATAAGAGTGAATGCGGGGCCTCATCACTGTCTGTCTGTTATTCATATGGGTGAGGCTCATAACGCTCATAATGCATCATATCTTACCTTGCCCTGTCATAACGCGCGTTACGTCCAACGCGTCAGGTTCATCTGTCTTCATTTAGTTGCCATCCATCTTCTTTTATTCTGTCTCTGCCAATTGCCCGTCTGATATAAGTATCCCGTACCTGCTTAGGTATGATTAGGCGACATGCCAACTTGCAACAGTCAGCTATAATGGTGGACAAGGCCGTCAGGCTAATGCGATAGAGAGACCGGCGTGAGCACAGAAAGGACACAAAACACGGAGTACATACAGCTCATCTGAAAACAATGAATAATCAGTAATAGTACTCCGCACGTCCTTCGCACCCATTCACACCTCGATGTGATGCCCGGTCTTGGAGCCGTGGATGCTCGCAGTCTAGATTACTGCTTCATCAAACCTTTGAACGCCATCAAGACGCCATCGAACTGTTGCGCGAGACAGGCCCCATAAAACAGAAATTACCATGCCCTGCACACAGTCTCCGCCGTAGCCTGCAAAACATTCAACGCACCCGGACCAAAGCCTCATTGTCGTGCCCCATCGTCTTCCCATCCTCGTTTGCTTCAGGGGCTCGAGCCCAAAAAGGGATGTCGCCCAGAACGATCTTAGCCTAGCGCTAGCGACCACTGGGCCGCGCTAATTAGACATTATTCCCATAAAAATTCGCGATCTCCTAGCTGCTCCTTTCTGCGTTGTGGCCGAATAGAGTCTAACGCAGTATTGCTTTTTGTCCTTTTGTTCTCGATTTTCTTTGTCAAAAAGGCCAAGATATTGGAGGACATTTGCCAATACTAAAGTTTTGCTGTGTTCTTATTCAACGATATTTGAGGTGGCTCAAAGGCGGGAAGGAACAGGACCGCTGTGAGGCTTGCCTACTACTGTGGAAAAGGGAAAAAGCACCACACAGCTGCTCCCTTGGGAAGGGACACACGCCGTTCCTTGTAGATACGGCGTGGGAAGGATGTGGCGACGTAACCGCAACCATCTCACTCCCACATTGGAAGGAAGAGCAGCTCGTAATCTTACAAAAATTTGAAGCGCATGGCGTGCAACTCGCTCAACTCGACCCCTTTTCGTCCAAAGTCTCTACAAACACTCTCGAACGAGTTTAACTTGGTTCTGTTTCCAAGCCCAAGTACTGTGTACATCGGCGCAGCCTTGCTCCCCAGCCGCTCCTAATATTTCCTTACCCAGAACCTGGTTGACGCCACCAAATGGCTTTTGATCACTACCGGGCTGAGAAAAGTATTAGTTGCCCAACCAAAAAAAAAGACCCTGGCCGTGTTACCTTAATCGCTAAAGTTTAATGCAAAGTACACCGTACTTGTCTGTTGAACGCCCCACCGCCGTGTAAGATACCCTGCCGGATCCCGTCCCAACAGAGACGAGGCCCCTGGCTCCTGCCCGAATCGCCACACCAATAGACTCTTGTACCTTCCCACCCGCAGAGCCTTCCGAATACAGCAACTTGGCTGGGCGAGAAGGGCTGAGAAAGCCGATATTTCGATATATGCGCCCGGGAGGGAAAGAACGGTCAGCGCCGGCCAACAAACGGTCGTTGTGGTGTGAAGGCCTCGTACACAATACAATACGGAGGGCTGCATGAGGGCAAAAAGACCTACTTTTGTCCACAATACGAAGGTGCTGACAGCAGTGGTGACATCTCCATGTCCCCTATCCCACCCATCCCTCCTTCCTTTTAGATTCCCTCTTGACGGCGTTTCTACGCGCCAGTGATCTTCTTTTGGCAATCGCGTTAGAAAGGGAAGGCGCGCCGCACTTCGGCGCATTTTGTCGCTTGCATCAAAATATTTCTGCCCCCTGAGTTCAAACTCCTTGGTTCCATGTCCTATCCCCCCACTCCCACCACGCCAACACCATCCTTTTGTGGCCAAGGCAAGGGACTCTATCAGGAACGCCTCCAGGAACAGTATCTTGCAAGCATCTAGCCTCCCATTTTCGTTGGCGTTGCGACCGCCGACCGCCACTTGCATTGCCGGGCTTCTTTTTTGCCGTACATTTGCTTCCCATTCCTCTTGGCCTCACCCTCCCTCACCGTCCTTTTCCTCTCTTCGTGCCCCCTTTTCTCTTTTTCTTTGCTTTCCTCTGTCAAAGTACCATCCCTCGTTCTATTGCAAAATTGCTGCTCTTCAACCGGAAGGGAGGCTTTCTAAGGAACAAGATCGGCGCCCTGCCTTGCCCTCAACTGTCTTGATCAAGACGCCGTTCTTGGTTAAGGGCCTGTCTCACTTTTCTTCGGCTTCTTTCCACCTCGTGTTATCTCACTCTTCCCTTTGCTCGTTTTCTCTCCCTCGCACGCGTTGTGAGCCAACTCGGCAGTCTCACAGTTTTTGCAGTCGTTTCGTCTCATCTAAAACCCTGTCGTCAGCCACCTACGTTTCTGTCCTCCTCGACAGTCTCGTCTACCTTGTTTCCCATTGTTGATCCTCAAGATCGAAGCTTTGTTCAGCTTTGACTCGGTGGGCCCTCCTATTCCCAGCTCAGCTACGTCGTATCTCACACCACGCCAGACAGTGCTCCATACCCTGCGACGGAGTACTAAAACGGACCCTCTTCCACACGTGTCCACATTGAAAAGCAACCAACCCCCCTCCCTCACCCCATTGAGCCTCCGTTCGCCGCCCTTTTTTTCTCGCCTGGTCAAAGCATACATAGGCACGTCCTGTCCCGGTTCGAGATCATTTTTTTTTCGCTTCTCGACATGGCCTCTGGCATCCGCCTGAACCTTGTCGACACCGAAGAAAACACAATGTTGGACGGCTCCACCGCCCCGACCACGCCTGATGGTAGCAACCAGGAGTTCAGCCCTGTCATGCGCCCCCTTGTCCGTCCCGTCGACGGCGAGGCCACGAACGGCGCTCGTGCCAACGGCACGGCCGCGTCCTCGGCGAGCCCCGTCATCAAGACGATTTGCTGTGTTGGTGCCGGTTACGTCGGTACGTTCTTTTCACCGCCAGAGTGACGCCTGCTTGAGAAGAGGCATCTTACCCCTTTTTTTCCACCCCCGCCTATTCTCTTTATCCCTCTCTTCCTCCGTCTCTCCAATTGCCTCCCCGCTCGTCACATGTCGACCCCTGTTTGCTAACATACCCTGTTTTTTGCATGTAGGTGGCCCGACTGCTGCTGTGATTGCCTTCCAGAACCCCCATATCCGCGTTGTCGTTGTCGACAGAGACCCGGTCCGTATCCGTCGCTGGAACTCGCGCCACCCTCCCATCTACGAGCCCGGCTTGGCCGACATTGTGCGCATTGCCCGTGATGGCTCGCGCGAGTGCTCGGTGGACGACGCCGAGAAGAAGACGATTCCCTCGCGCACTCCCAACCTGATCTTCTCCACGGAGATCTCGCGCTACATTGGTGAGGCCGACATTGTCCTCATTGCGGTTAACACCCCCACTAAGTACCGCGGTGCTGGTGCTGGCAGCGCCACCGACATGACTGCCTTCGAGGCTGTTACCGGTGAGGTTGCTCAGCACGCGCGCCCGGGTGCTATTATTGTCGAGAAGTCGACTGTGCCGTGCCGCACGGCCCAGCTTATGCAGGAGACGGTAAGACTGTCCTACCCCTAGATACGCAACGCAACTCGACGCTTTTTGTAGCAGGGAATTGGCCACTGACCTTGATTTTTTTTGTCTTAACAGATGGCCGTTCACCGCCCCGGTGTCCACTTCGAGATCCTTTCCAACCCCGAGTTCCTGGCTGCCGGCACCGCTGTCAACGATCTGCTGTACCCCGACCGTGTGCTGATCGGCTCCCTGCCGACTGCCTCGGGCCAGCGTGCCGCTGAGGCCCTTGCCGCTATCTACGGCGCTTGGGTCCCCCGCCACCGTATTCTGACCACCAACGTGTGGTCATCCGAGCTCGCCAAGCTGGTTGCCAACTCTATGCTAGCCCAGCGCATTAGCAGCATCAACAGCATTGCTGCCATCTGCGAGCGCACCGGTGCTGACGTCGACGAGGTCGCTGCCTCGGTTGGCTACGATGCCCGTATTGGCAACAAGTTCCTCAAGGCCGGTATCGGTTTCGGCGGCAGCTGTTTCAAGAAGGATATTCTCAGCTTAGTCTACCTTTCCGAGTCTCTCGGTCTCGACGAGGTTGCGGCGTACTGGCGCCAGGTTGTGATTATGAACGAGTACGCTCGTGACCGTTTCACGCACCGTGTTGTCAAGTGCCTCAACAACACTCTTCGTGGCAAGAAGGCGACTGTGCTGGGCTATGCCTTCAAGAAGAACACGAGCGACACCCGTGAGTCGCCTGCTCTGGAGATCATCAAGACTCTCTTGGAGGAGGGCCCCCGCGAGATTGCCGTGTTCGACCCCTGCTGTAACCCTGTGGTTATGCGGGAGGAGATCAAGGAGCTTCTGGGCAGTGATCGTGTCCTGCTCAGCGAGGGTGGCTCGATCGAGATCTACACGAACGCGTACGATGCCTGCGCCGAGAGCAACGCCGTCCTGATTACCACCGACTTTGACGAGTTCGGCAGCAAGCCCCCTATCAACGGCGGTGCTGCCGCGGCCGCGGCTGCTGCTGCCAAGTCGGGTGGCGCTCCCACGGCTGCCGCCGTTCCAGCCCCCGTCAAGAAGACTGGCAAGACCGACCCGCGCCCCTTTGCCACTGCCGAGCCCAGCGAGAACGACATCCTGGCTCTGCACAAGTTCTTGATCAACACCGCCAACGACGAGGCCGTTGTCGACCCCCTGCAACGCTACCACCAGGAGCCTGCCTGTGACTCGACGTGCCCCGACTGCGAGCTGGAGAAGGAGGGCTATAAGCTCAACGAGGAGTACAAACCCAAGGAGAAGCTCGACTGGGCCAAGATCTCGTACCACATGCGCAAGCCCCGTTGGGTCTTTGACGGCCGTGGCTGCCTGGACGCCAAGGCTGGTGCGAAGCTGGGTCTGCGTGTCGAGAGTGTTGGTCGGCAGGGTCGGTCGTAGGTGTCGGCATTGGTATTGATATTTTTATTGGTATTAGGGGTTGGTCTTGGGTGTTGGTGTTAGGCATAATATAGAACAGAAGTTGGGTCGTCTACCCTTGGCTCATTTTCAAATCGTTACTGCTTCTCTGTTTTTGACTCTTTACTATTTTTGCTTGCTGTCTTTTGTCCTTGAACATGCACTTGTTCACTTATTCGCGAACCATCTCGCTATGGCCCCTTCTCGCCGACTCGAGCTTTGTACATTAAGCTGGCGCGCCATTAGATTGATTCAAACAATGCCTAGGCGCGTTTGTTGCCGGGCTGTCACTTGATCTCGCGTTTTGAATTATTAAACATGAGTAAACATCCGCCTTTTACCCCGAGGCTCTGAACATGGCCACGGCCCTGCGTCATTCTCGCAAATACGAGTGACGGTAGCAATAGCGGTAATGGACCGAATGGGAGTGCCGATGATGACATACCTCGCAAAACGCATTGTCCCATGCGCGATCAGTTCACGCTCCTCTCTGTTCTGACGCTTTTAATTGCCCACCGCCAAAGCGGACGACACACGAGACGCAGGAATAGAGTTTATTTTAAAAGTTCTGGACCCTGACTACCGTGGTGCTATACCGACATTTCCCCCAACGGTTGTGCATTTATCTGAGTGCCCCGTCTCGCCTGTGTCCTTCTTTTCCTTCTCTTGCTCGTGTCCCATGTTCTAGAATTTTAGAAATTGCGGGTTACCTTCCGCAATTCCCACATTTCGATTTACGGCAGCGGTGGGACGACTTTCTGTGCCCGGAACGCTCGTTTCCCGCTCAGTCAGCGTGAGGTGGTATGTGATTTGACGGGTCTCAAGCCCGCTCTCCGTCTTGCATGCAGCCATGGCAGCTGGTGCCTGTCCCATCAGAATCATCGTTGTCCCATCGCTTGCTTCATTCTCACGTCGCTGGTGAGCAAGTTTCTCGATCGGGAGTGGGGCGCTTTTTTACCATTGGTGTCGCTGTCCGCTGCTTTGCGCCTGCATTGACGGCCTGTCCGGCCACTGTTTCTGTCATCTGGCGTCTGGTTTTCATCTTTCTCGTCCGCACGTGAGAGCGCAAAAAGTCACCCCGCAGTTGCCAGACTAAGAGAGGAAGGCGCTGCTTTAGCAGGCACACCCCCCCGGCCTTTGCTTTCCTTGCACTCATCTCTTCTACTCGTTGGCTCCTGCTCGCCAGCGTAAAAAAAAGCAAAAGTCGAAACGACTGGGGAGGAACGAACCAGCCAGTTGGGACATTGCGGTGGCATTGGCTTTGTCCAACATCGACCGAAAAGAACCAGGCTCGCCAGACTCGCCAAACTCGCCAGGCCACACCACTTTTCTCTTCCATTCTCCCTTCGTGCATTGCTCCTTTCCAATTGGCAACCGCCGCTTCGTCAGTCGCGCTGTTCCGCACCTTCCCTCTCACTCTCCTTGGGTGCCACCGCGCAATACTCGGCATTGAAACCGTGCAATGGCCTCGTCCACTCCAACACGCTGCTTCTTTTCTTGACTCAACTTTTGACAGCCCTACCGCCATCAAACCCCGTTTCTTTCCTCACATCCCATGCATAGTCTTGACAAACCCACACCACTTTCATCACCACCAACATCTTGTCCCCTTCTGATCGACGCGCATTTGCTTGGCCCAGAACCCTCCACAGTTTTCCCTCTTTTTCGTCTCCTCTTTGGTCTTTTTATTCCTTACATCATCTTTCTCAACAAGTAACTTCGGGCCGAGCCCGGATTCTTTTTGTCGCCTTTTTGGTTCTTTTGGCACAATTGTCACGCCTGTCACTTCTTGTCACTTTTTGCCACAGGCTCCGGTTGGGACTTTTTTCGTGGCTTCGTTTCCTTCTGTCTCCGCGACCGCTCCGCTCTGACTCTTACACTCGTCAGGCTGGGTACTTCCCTGTCATTTCTATCCCGATATACTGGTTGTCTTGTGCATCTCGGGCTTTTGACTTCTCTCACTTTCATCCTTGCTCACAGCCAATCTCTGTGGCATCCAGCTTTGTCTCCCAGACCACTGGCTGCACCTACCAGCACCGCCCCTCCCACACCGTCTCCTTGCCAATCTCCATTACCAAAACCCTTTCCCATACTTCGCTTTCCCGTGCGACTCCACCGAACACAAATCTTATTGCTGGGCATGGCAGAAGTCGATGACCAACCGCGGGTTGTGCGCCGCAAGTTTGCGACGCCGCCCGTCAAGCTCGCCTGTCTATCATGGTATGTCCCATGTTGCGCGCCGACGCGCAGCCCTCCCTCTGTCTCGCGCGCATTCACGTGCTCTTCTAGGAGAGACTGGACCTTCAAGCAACTGACATCATGACAGCCGCGCATCAAGAACACGATGCGACGGAGGCCGGCCCTGCACATCAGTATGTTGTTTCCTCCTCACGACCTCCAGCTTAAACGCATATGAGACTGAACCGGCTCTTGACTGACATTGATGATAGTGTGTGACCAAGAGCAACGAATGTGTCTATCGTCCGAGCCGCCGTGGCGGTCCCCGGATCCGCAAGAAGACAGCATCCAACTCACCTCCGCGCGCCGCACCGAACATCCGGCCACAAGACGCTGACAGCCTCATGCTCCCCGATGCATCCCAGCAACGTACGTGTGCCTTGTCCTCTTGTTAGCTTACCGTTGATCCCTCTAACAATCTGCCTGCCCTCAGCCGTCGACGTGCAGAACTATATCGACCCTGGCGCCGCCCTCGGCCAGCTTCCGGACATGCCGCAAGACAGCGACTACATCTATGACACCCTCTTCACCGCCGCCTTTTCGTCCGGCGTCTTCGAGAACGTGCCTATGGCACAGGGCCTCCTCCCAGAAACGCCGCCGCTAGTGCCTCTTGTCCGCACCTACCGTAGCGACCGCACACTTCTCCAGGCCTACTACTGCTGGATTCACCCTTACGTTCCCATCTTCCCGCCGCCAGAGACGTCCCCGCCCGTCGACGAACCTTTCTCGGTCTTACAAAACGCGCCACGTCTCGAAGAGGACTTCGAGCCTTCAACACCTGTCGCCCTTGCTCTTTCGGCCGTGCTAGCCCTTATCCCGTGTGCCGAAGACCTGGAACCCTCCGCCCCCGGCTCTGTCCTGTTCCGCCGCCAGTGCGCACAGTTCTTTGCACAGTCGGCCATCGAGTCCATCGAAGCCGAATCGGAAATCCCGGCCTCGGCAACGGAGCCGCACAAGGCCCTCGAATCGTCACCACCGCCGTCCGACCGGACGCCCTTCCATCCCCGTGTCCCCGTCGAGCTCGAAAGTATCATTGCCCTCGACCTGCTCAGTATCTATGAATATGCACAACGCGGCAACATCAAGAAGATGCGCACACGCGCAGGACAGGCATTGATGGAGGCAATGACTTCGTTTTCGCTACACACTCAGACAGACGACAACGACTTCTTCGCAGAGGCTAAGCGGCGGGTGTGGTGGATGACCTACGTCTGCGCCACGCAGAGCTCGATCGTTAGCAACACACCCCCTCCGCTAGAGCTCTATAACGCCTCATTCACAACAAAGTACCCGACTCTAGACGTCGACCCTGAAGCATGGCCGGTCTTTATCGAGGCGCAGCAGGCAATACTCGCTTCGACACAGTTTGTCATTGAGCTGAACAAGGTCCTTGCCGTGGAGGGTGACATGGAGCCGATTTACAAGAAAATGGTAGACCTCGAAAATCGCATTGCGCCCATGGTGGAGAGAGCCGAAGGCTGGGTTTTTACCGGCTCTCTAGTGCCAGTGGTCGACCCTGCCGAAACGTGTCTTACCAGGTCTCTGCGGAATATGGCACGCATTAAGCTGAACAGTGCACGAATCAAGGTTCACCGCTACACTGCGTTTTTCGATTTCCCCGTCTTCAGCGGCCGGCATTGTGATCTCAAGTCGACCACCGAGATGGGCCCCGACGGGTTCGAGACCCTGCCGTGGCCATCTTGCTCATGCAGCCCACAGAACAGCCTGCACTCTGCGACCACCTCTCTCCACCATAGCCACTCCGCGACAAACTCCACCAAGAACAGTGGAAGCCCCGAGAGCTCTTCGTACGTTTCATCACTTGGCTCGCCACCAAAGACGGGCGCCACCTCACCGCCAACAATGAACCAGCAACAGCATCAGCAACAGCAACAGCAGCAACAGCAGCAGCTTGGGCAACTCGAAGCAGCCATCATGACGGCCACGATCGGCGGCTCTAATATGGGCGGCCCGCATACCGGAAGCGGCAGTAGCAACCACGACAGTAGTAACATCAGTAGTGCCAGTGCCAAGGCCCCCTTCAGCAGCCACTACTCGGCCAAGATTTGCCTGCGGTCGGCACTCAACATTGCGAGCGGCTTCAATGGCTTGCCGTACCCGAACACGACGGGCCGGTATGGATTAAGTATTGGATTCCTGGCGCCCTCATCAAACATCATAGCGCCGCGGATGCTGCCGTCATTTGTGTGCTGCGCAATGCAGGGCGCATATGTCTTCTTGTCCATCTACCGAAAGACCAAGATTCTGCAACCGAGCACATCGAGCAGCAGCTACCTTGTCAGTATGCTGATGCAGCTGCAGCAGGGTCTGACGTCGATCCTGGCGTCGTTGGAGAATTACGCGACGGCCTTTGAGGCGCTGGGTTCAATGCGCGGTGTGTACTTACTTTCCCATGCCTCTTAAAGGATCTCCCAATACTAACATAACGACCAGACCAAATCCGCTTCTCATCTGAAAGCCTGATCGGACTTCAGGCATAGATGGTTTTTGCCTGCCATGCTTTGTCATGGTTTAGAACAGTACGTAATCACACAACGAAGACAGTTGCGACAACGGACAGAAAAGTTTAGCAACAATGCAACAGACCGGAGTGGCGACAACATTAACGACTGAAACAACCGACTCAATAAAGAGAAATGCGGTTATGCGTGTACGAAGTGCATTTGTATTTTACAATCGGGACAGGTTCCGGTCTTTTGCTTTTTGATATCGGGAGGGAAGGGGTAAAACGACGCTGCGCGTGGGAGGGAGCGTGAGGAAAAGGGAAGGCGCCAGGGGAACGCGAGCAAACAGCAAAGACAAACAGGAAGGCACGA
>JANSLP010000237.1:0-52703 GCA_029298735.1 Ophiostoma sp. CBS 140.51
TTCTTGAAACTGTTTTTATTTTTTGGGAAGAAAAAAAATGACAAACAAAACGACAAATTAATTTGGGTTCAGATTTATTTTTAAAACCCGACATTGTTTTACTCAATAACATTAAAATTTGCATTTTTAGAAAACACAGGTAAATTTAAATTAAAGTGTGGCTAATGGTATCATAAAATCATGGCACATCCCCATCTTGCGATGTTATCTATTTGTTCCTCCATTCCTCCTCCTGGCCTACTGTTTTAACGGCCAATTTGTTGCTGTCGACTCTTGTACAGACACTTCATTCTTGATCCAGATCTGTCCGTGACTCTGGTTCTGACCATATGCATAGTTCTGCCCGTACAGCCCCAAGATCTCATCCACACTGTCCTGCCCTCGACTCAAGTATGCCTTGGGTAGTCGTGATGGTAGGATCTCTACTTCCGGTAGGCTGTCAAACTTTTCGTCTTGCACACTGTTGGGTGTGCTGCCCGGTGTACTTCTTGGAGTACTTTCCATCGACGAGGGACCTGACTCGAGGTCGGCCAAAAATTTCATGGGAGGATCCAATGTTGCCGGCGCTTCCGGGCCACACATTGTAAATTGTGGAAGGACATCGTCGGCGGGGTGCCTAGGATGGGTACTGTTGACGGCAAGGCCGCGGTGGCGGAGGTAGAGGGGCCGTAAGGTAGGGATAGCGAGGCAGACCATGGACACGGCAATCTCGGCGCCGGCCCAGGCGAAGTAGGTGACGAAAGTTACTGCAGTGGTCGTTAGCGGAGATCAACCCAAGTGAGGAGAGGAACGTGACTTACGTGTGTAGTTCAGGACGTTCAGTCGAGCAAGGACAACGGTCCTGATGATACCGCAGACCCCAGCACTGTACAGTTAGCAGTGTACATAAATGTAGACAGGGCTCTGGCAGACTCACATAACACCCAAACTCATGCTGCTGGCCAGCATAATCTTTTCCCGGCGTTGCATTCGCAGTGACCAGATAAACAGCCATGGAAATGCGGCAAAGAAAAAGTCGCATGCACTCGACCACACACCCAGACCGACACTCATCGGCTGGATCTGGATATTCCAGTGGCCGGCTGTCCGGAACGGATCCCAGCTCATCTTGACGGGCGTCGACTGGTTCCAGAGCATGATGGTGAGCGCAGTCGACGTGCTCGCCGTCACACCCACAAGGCACCACAATGCAATCTTGTGCCAACGTAGTTGGACGACTCGTAACAAAAACAGGCCCGTCGTCAGCTTGGCCATGGCATTGCCTGTAATGGCAAACGTGTTGGCGACATAGGTCCAGAAGATGGCGTCGGATGATTGTTGTAGGCTTAGACTCCAAAACGATTGGCCGAGACCAAAATGGACGGCCACCTGGATCGAACAGGCAAATATGAGAAAGAAGACAGCCGTGGTGGCAAACAGGTAGTCTTCGGCACCGACGAAGTGGACGAGGTAGACTCGGGTGTAGAGGCGGAGGGCGACGAGGGCTAAGCAGAGCACGGTCATAGCCCACGTGGCGAACGCAAGGGCGGTGCCCGGATGCATCATGATTGTTGTTGTAGTTGTTGAAGATATCGTAAAGAAAGTCTTCGTGATAACTGGAATGGCAAAGACATTGGACGTCGTTGGGATGTAAGACGGAAAATGAAAACGGCGACAAAATAGAAAAGGATCAAAGAAGAAAGAGACCAGACGGAAAAGGAAGAGAACATATAAAAGAGAAGAAGAGAATGTAGGCGACAGACGCGGGGCTGAGATAAACAGGGAATGGCAGTGCCGGACAAAGACATCACAAAAAAGGAAACATCCATACAACCCTCAACAGTCACAGGAAGATACAAACAGCCATTGACACAGTCAGGACTGGGGACTGCCACACAACACTAGTGATCAGGATCAACGCACTATCCACTGATTGCAACTCTGAACGGAGGTGCTACGGAGAGAATAAGAGCCATTGAGAGGAATCGAGAGAGGGTGGTTGTGAATTTCCTCTTTTCGTTCAGCCCAGGGCCATGGGTGTCCGGTCTGGCCACAGGAACGGCCACAGGAAGACTGCAGAAAAGGAATGGAAGACCATAAACGGCCACCAAAACAGGCCCTCTCCACACCCTCTTCGCGGCCTTCTGCAGTCTCATTCGATATCCAATTTGGTATGCCATTGGATTTTACAAAAATATTCTGGTGGGAGGCGGACGTCGTTGGTCGCTCCTTCCCACTTAAACGCTGGAGACGCCCGTGGCTTGCTGCTTTGGTAGTCAGTGGGTGTAAGTGAGTTTGCGGCTAGTGGCGGCCGGCAACGGGATTGGCCACAACAAGAGGGGAAGGAGCAAATCACAGCCCAAGAAACAGGGCAGGTACCCGCCGAAGCACAGAAGCGCACCTTTCCTGCACGCTGATGGGCTGGCTGTCGAGGAATCACGATTCACGACTACGCGCCAGAGGAGGGGACGACTGTTGTTTGTGGTGTTTGTGGCCTGCTGTTTTGTGCGCATTTTCTCATTCTGTCATTTTTTAGGGATTAGTGCACTTTTACTCATTTTTGTCACTTTTGCGTGTATTTCTGCACGTCTTGTTTTGCACGTGTGTTGTTTTGGGAGACGAGTTGTGTACGACTGGATTAGGCAAGCCGAGACTCGGACTATGGATCCTGCTGTTGCCACAAAGCACGAAATGGTGGAGTTTGTGCGTGCAAATGATAGACTCGAGGAGTCTCTGTGATTTGTATTTTTTGTGCCTCAAAAGGCACAATCATTAAAGAGTGAAATAATAAGTAGGTAGAAGAGAAAGGAAAGAAAAGCAAAAACATAGCCTGCAGGAAATCCGGACCACGTATGGTCCCCATACGCTGGCCTGGGTATCTTACATGGAAACAATAAAAGCAATAAATCAGAAAAATCAAAGAAAATCAGAAAAGCAACGCAACGAACCTTTTATGCGAAAAATCCTGACCACGTATGGTCCCCATACGCTGGCCTGGGTATTTTACATAGTATAACAGTAAAGAGATGAAATGCAAAGAGAAGAAGGAAATGTGAAGAGGGAGGGTGGGAAGTAGAAAGGTAGGTAGGAAGGCTGGCTTCCTTTGGCTTGGCCTGCTTTGAGGAGCCCACTTAAGCAAAGTGCTCGACAGTGTTCTTCTCCTCAGTAGACTTCTCGGCGTGGGCCTGGTGGCCGACGCACTCGTACTGGCGGAACTTGCGGGCGGGGAGCTTGGCCATAAACTGGGGTTGTTAGTAGGAATACTAATAGGGAAAGAGGGTGATAATAGCTTACCATCTCGTCGATCTCTTCGAGAGTACGGCCCTTGACCTCGGGCAGGAAGAAGTAGATCCAGGCGCTGATTCGTTAGCTGTGATCAGGTAAGATCGGGAGGGAATTCGGAGTACATACGCAGCGATAAGGCAAGATGGGAACCAAATGTAGCCGTACTTGGGGCCCCAGTTGAGCGAGCCCGGGTTGATAAAGTAAGGGGCAGTGAAGGTGGCGAGCCAGGCCAGGAAGAAGCCCATGGCTGTGGCCACACCGAAAGTCAGCGAACGCAGACGCTGAGAGGGCAGCTCACCACCCGACAGCCAAGCGTACGACGATACAAGACCATTGTAACCGACAATGTAGATGACACTGAAAGCAACAATACCCTTGCCAGCAGACTGCGAGCCTGGTTTAACTGTGTAGATAATGGCAGTAAACAGCTGAGAGAAAGCACAAATCGTCAAGCCTGTAGTCAGGAAGACGCGGCGACGACCAATCTTGGTAATGACGGCCGAGTTCAGGAGAATGACAACGACACCAACACCCGACAGGATGCAAGCGTTCTGGAAGGGAGCGTCGATACCAGCCTCGGCAAAGAAGTAAGTACCATAAGCAATCATGTACATGGCACCGGAAGCACCCTGGGTAGACAGAGCACCAATAGCAATGAGTGTGCGGCGGCGATCGATGGGGTTGCGGATCAGGTCCATGAGGCTGACGCTGGCGTTGAGGGCCTTCTCAGCCTCCAGACCGTCCTGGATCTCAGTGGCCTCAGCCTCGACAATGTCGTCGCTGTAGGGGCGCAGCCAGCGGAGAGCCTTGCGGGCCTGGTCGTACTTGCCCTGGTCCATGAGCCAACGAGGCGATTCGGGAATGAGGAAAAGGGCAAAGAAGAGAAGACCAGGAATGACAAAGATGATGGCCAAGGGGATAATGTACGAGTTCTTGCCCACAATGGGTGCGGTAAAGTTGTCAACAATGGTGCCAATGAGCGAACCTAGAGATGTCCAGACCTGGAAGGCCGAAATCATCATACCGCGGTACTTGGCCGGGGCACACTCCTGGATGTAGAGCTGCGAGTAGGTCATGAGCATACCGTTGGCCAGACCAATGAGCAGACGACCAGCGTACATGGCACCAATGTTGGTGGCTGTCATCATGATGACGTTGGCGACGATACACAGCACAATGGCGGCCCAGATGCACATACGACGGCTCACGTAGGCAGCCGTAGGGCCGGCCAGACCAGAACTGATGAATGCACCCAGGATCATGAGCGACGAGATGAGCTGCTGGCGCTCCGTCTGGAGGCCATAGGTGGGTGCCTGAGAAGGATCCGTGCTTGGGATCTCGTAGCCAAAGACTTTGAGGAACCCGGGCATGGCCTGAAGACCGCTGATCAGACCAAAATCGACACCGTACTGGAACGGACACATGGACATAAGCGTGCAGGCCGCCAGACACTTCCAGTGATCACGCATGCCCGTAGTATCCTCGACGGCGTGGACAATGGCCGATTCGTTGAGGGCGGCAACACCTGCAGCAGCCTCGTTGTGCTCATTGTGGGAAGGAGTGACGGAAGTCGGTTCCTGGTGCTCGTTCTCGGCGACCGAGACGTCTTTCTGGGAGCCCATTGTGGGCAGAGGCTGTGTTTGTTGATGAAAGATGGTTGTTTTGTGTGTGATTTGATAGAGACAAAAAGGGGCTGATGCTGACGGTCGGCGATTTATACTCGGGTGGGATGTAAACAAAGTGTCAAGATGGGAGAAAGAGAGCAAATAAAACAAAAAGAAGTAACTAAAGAACAACAATAATAAAGAAGAAAAGTCAAAGTCAATGGAAGAAAGGAAAAGGGATGAAATGAATTGAGAGCGGCCGGGAAAATAAGTGGGAAAAGAGATCAACGGGGGGTCAAGCGGCCCCTTTTATGAGTTATGAGGGAGTGTTCCCACGCTTTGTGTTCCACGGGATGCGATATAATGTGAAAGTAAAGCAATGCGACGGCCAATGTGCACGGTGGCAAGGGAAGAGTGGACAGTAGACAGAAAGGGAGGACCAAAGGAGAGAACGAAGGACGACCAGGGTGGCAGCGTGGGACTGGACTCTGGGGAATGTGGAACCTGATCTGGGGTCTAAACCGTTTGGTCTTGGGAGAGTCTGGGGATGGAGGCCAGAAGATGGGGAGAAAGAGAAAAAGTCGACTGTCTCTCCTGCTTCTGATCAGGTCTGAACCAACTCTGAGCAGCTTTTGACAGAGAATGTTTCGATGCCGGCTGGAACTGTCACGTCCGGATGCAAGGCACCAGTATTGGAGGGTTGGAGAAGGGTTGAAGGAGGGCGGAACAGCTGGGGGAGGTCTGAGGAGGTGGTGCTTGTCGCCTCAATTCTTCCTAGCTTTTGTCAATATTGGCACGCGGGGAGGGGAAAAGGTCCAGACGTGGCGAGGTGAGGTGGAAGGCAATGCAAGACAAACAAAGGAAGGGTGAATAGTGTCACGCTGTACCGGACATTGGCAAAAATAGAATAAAAGACAGAACACAAGAAAAACGAATACGTGCTCGACAAGCATCAACGGAGAGGCATGCGGCGATTATGCAGGATGAGGAGCTCCAAGAAGCGGAGGAGCTACAGCAGCAGGAAGGCAGGCCGTGTTCCGGGTGACTCCAATTCGAGAGAAACCCTAGTCTGGTCGTGTGTCAAGTGTTGATGCAAGGTATCAAGCTGGACGGTCGTGTATCGGTCAAGGGTGGAGGTGTATCTGCACGTGGTTTCTTTTCGCCGTCTTTACTGTTGTCCTGTAGATCAACAAGATCGATGCAGCATTACAAACAAATGACAAGAAGACTACGTGAGGCAAATATAGCAGTGGAAAATGTAACGAATAGGGGATAAACGGAGACACAAAATTGTAGATGTGATCAAAATGATAATATAGAAAGGGTTTGCGAACCTCCAACAAAATCAATATAGCCTACGCCCGTCTGCCGATATTGTGTATATATTAGGGGGAAGGGAAGAGGGGGAAATGAGAGAGGGATAAATGAAGAAGACGGGGAAGAAGACAGCGAGTTCAACTTCGCGCCAGAGATAGGACAACATAAGCACAGATCATCTTGCTCGCCGTGCCAGAGGCTAGTCTTGACTACAACGAGTTGGGCACTCTGAGCTGGACTTTGGCGTCCGCGCGTCCTAAGAAGAAAAGGGGGGAGAAGAAGAGGCGCTCTCAAGTCTTGGGAGGCGTTATTTCTGATATTGGCATTGGCCCGGCGTTGATTGTCCAGATTATCTCAAGCCAATCCGCAAGGTAGATCATCCTTGATTTTACAGCCTCTTCTTGAACTTTGATGTCCAACTCTCCTCGAACACATCCTTCACATCTGTATGCCTTTCTCACCGTCCCAGGGATTGATTTGATTTTCGACCAGGTTTTCTCGATTGGATCCGTGTTAACCGTTCTTCTGTCACGCCGTCCTTTTTGGCGTCCTTTCCTTCGTCTTGGTATCCTTCCAGCTGTCGTCTTCATCCAAGCATCTGGCCCACTTTCAATGTTTCCTGAAGACGTCCTCCCATGGTCGTCCACCTAATCAGACAATTGCCGATAGCAATCGACCAAAAGAAGAAATAACAGGAAGAGGGGGCAAGACAAGAACCAAGACCTAGCTGTCTCCGCATTTCCTATTCTTCAGACGTCCAGGACGCCAAAGGAGACCCAAAGAGACCTAATGGCTTTTGACTCAATGGCACAGTGGATCCGATCGAGCCCCTGCCCCCGAGACAAAGAGGAAAACGACGAATGGTCAAGGTTGGGGTAGTGGAGCCTTTTCCTTGAAGGGAAGTGGAGTCGATCCGTCGGGCGCCATGCCATGTGCGTTTTTGTTGTCTCCTCTCGGACGAATCCGCCGTGGAGGGAGAGAGTGGAGGTCAAGACATTCAAGAGCAGGCTAGTGGTTGTTTTTAGGCGCAGTCGAGGCGTTCCTTTCCGTCAGTTGGCAACTGTCGCCTGCCATCTTGGCTGTGCTGCTTGCCGTGCTTTTTGCCTATTCTCGCTCGTCGTTGCACCTCGTCTGCCGACGATTTACTTGGGACGTGTCTTGTCTTTTTGCCTTCCCCTCATTTTGACCTTTCCCCACACTCTCCCTGTCGTTACCCACTCCCCTTTTCTTCTTTTCTCACCTCTGCCTTTTCTCTTCCTGCCCAGACGCTATCATTTTGACGAACAGGCGCTGTTGTCAGTCTGTTGGTGTCAATGGTTGTCAGTTCTGGGGACTTTTGCTCGACTTTCTCCTCTTTTCTGTCATCATGTCCCAGGAAAACAGCATCCCAATGACTCGTGGGCGGGTGTGACCGTCGTTTGTTTTGCCTGCCCCCACACGACCACGTCTGTTTTTGTCTGTCTCCCCTCTCGCTACATTCTTCACCGCAGATACCCCCATGTTGGGTGCCCAATGCCCCATTCCCCCGTGATTTAGCGCATTTTTGTCCATGTGCAGCTCTGTCAGGTTCCTGTCAACGTGGACAACCTCGTCGTGCCCCCTTGGCACCAAATCGGCTCTATTTTACCGAACGACGCTCTTCTGGCCACCAAGCAAAATGCATGTACCGTATTTTGTCTAAAATGACCGAGAAGAATGGCTGGGATTGGTATTTCATGGCTTTGAGGAAGGGAGTGATGTTGGAAAGCGAGATACACAAAAATCAAAAGAGGCAGGAAATCAAAGGAAAGAGATTGGGATCTAAAAAGCAGTTCAGCAAGCACACACAGCTGATCTTTGGCGTCAAGACAACCGCCAACGGCATATCATTCTGAACCTAATAGATGTCCAAACAGAGAGGAAAGAAAGCCAAGACTGTATTCCCACGTAGACCAATCATTTGTACGCCTTCTTGTGGTCAGCTGCAGGCAAGCTTTCCGTTCGTTCGTCTGCAGCACGGCAGAGAGACGGCAGACAATCGACAATAGACCACCCAAACAATCCAAACAGCCAGTCATTCCCGTATGCCGTGTTGTCTCCTCGTGTTTGACCGGTGCCGGCAGGAATTCGACGAACTGCAACATGCTCCTCCTCCTCCCCTCCGCTTTCCATGCCCCTCCTCCCCGCCTTTGATGATCGCGCCGCGGACACTAAAGAATAGAAAACGAGGAGAAATGCAATGCTAAAATGATGACAAAATATCACGAAAGACGATGAAACAGGCTTCAGCTGGGACTACTCCATAATCTTGTTCACGCTTCCCATCTACGCCTCCATCTTGCCTACTCCCTTCCACTCCCTTTTGTCTCCCTAACTCCATTATCTCCTACACCTCACTTTCTCGTTTGATACGGGGCAAATTCGCTGTTCGGAGAATCTCTCGTTGTTCAATTCCCGTGTTTTCTGGTTACTTCAGTTTGTCTTATTTTGATTCCTGATTATTTTGATTTTCTGGTTTGATATCGTTTGCCGTTACCGTTTGTCCTCGGACCTGGAAATAAGGGCTGCCAATCAAGGAACAAGCCATCCTACTTCCTATCCCTCTCTTCTCCCACTCCTTCACATCCGTACCGGCCGATGCACAGGAGCGGATAAATCGAACCCGCCAACATCCCAACGGAGCACACTGCCGTGGTCAGCCATTTCCATCCACGTTCTTATATTCTTATTCCCTGTTGTCAACTGCCCTCCATTTTTATACCTTATTTCCCTTCCTATCATTTCATCATATAGACAAACCTTTCAGTTGATACTGTATGGGGTAGAGTGCGGCTCACTATATCTTTCTTTCTATATGCCGACATCATCACCAACAACATCAACGTCTACAAACACAATCTCGACTGACTCCCACCATGATCGTCGACACGTTTGCGCCGCAGCTTTCGCTGGTCCGGCTGCAACAGATGCTGGTCGAGTTTGGCGCCGTCAACGTGCTTCTGGCCATTGTTTCGGTCGCCGTAGCCGCTCTAGTTGTGGACTATGCCCGGATGTTGTACTTGCGGTCACGCATGCCGCCCGGCCCGTTCCCTCTGCCGATTGTCGGCAACACATTCTCGCTGCCCAAGAACAAGCCATGGATCTACTTTGAGGAGCTGTCCGAGTACTACAAGGCACCTCTCATTACCTTCTGGATCGGCCGCAACCCAACAGTGTGGATCAACGATGCCTGGTGTGCTCACGAGATCCTCGAGAAGAAGGCCCAGATCTATGCCTCCCGTCCGCGAATGGTTGTCTTTGGCGAGCTCGGCACGGGCCAGTCGAACCTGGTCACGATGCGTGTGCGCAACAACGAAGAGCGTGAGCACTGGCGAGTGCACCGCAAGCTGATGCACCTGGGCGTCGGCATTCAGGCAGTCCGGCGGTACCGTGACGTCCAGAACAACGAGAGCAAGGTCGTGGCCCTGGATTTCTTGCGGGAACCGACCGAGTACGTCAAGCACCTCGAGAGATATGCCACGAGTGTTGTATCTGTGCTCGCCTTTGGCCGCCGCGTTGCCAATTACAACGATCCCATCATCACGGAAGTGATTGCCCTCATGCACCTGGCTGCCGACCTCAACGTCCCTGGCAAGTCGTTCCCTATGCTGCTCGAGACGTTCCCGATCCTGGCCAAGTTCCCGCGCTGGGCACCCTGGTTCCGTGGTATCGGCAACCGTGGCCAGAAGGGCGGTCACTACTTCTTCCACACGTTGGCTGAGGAGGCCGTCGAGCAACGCAACAACAAGGCCGACCACGAGAAGATTGGCCAGCCTACACCGTTTGCCGAGACGTTGCGGACCGAAGCTGGCAAGTACAGCCTTTCGACGGAAGAGCTGTCCAGTCTGACGGGTAACCTGTTTGGTGCTGGTTCGGACACGTCATCGAGCACTTTGATTACGTTCATCCTCGCTTGCTGTGCTTTCCCCGGTCCCATGAAGAAGGCCCAGGAGGAGATCGACCGCGTTATCGGCAGCCAGCGTTCACCCGACTGGGACGACCATGATTCGCAGTCTCTGCCGTATGTCAACGCTCTCGTCAAGGAAGTGCTGCGGTGGCGCTCTGTTGCCATCATTGGTGGCCAGCCACACTCTCCGACCCAGGACGATTACTACAAGCAGTGGTTTATTCCTGCCGGTGCCTGGGTCCAGGGCAACGTTTGGGCCATTCACCACAACGAGCGCGAGTTCCCGAACCCGGACAACTTTGAACCTGAGCGGTTCATCAAGGGCAGCAAGCACGCTCGTCCCTTCCCCGGTGACCGCGGTTACATGACTTTCGGCTGGGGCCGTCGTGTGTGCAGTGGCCAGGCCTTGGCTGAGCAGGGCGTGTGGATCACCATTGCCAGGCTGCTGTGGGCATACAACATTACCAAGTACCGCGATCCCAAGACGGGCGTTGAGGAGGACGTCGACATTTTTGCCTTTACCAATGGCCTGAACATGCGCCCTGAGGTGTTCCGGTGCTCGATTGAGCCCCGCTCCGAGGAGATCCGGGAGACGCTGGTGCGCGAGGGCCAGCAGGCTCTGATCGACCTCAAGCCGCTCGATGGCGAGAGCAAGTATCGCATGAGCACATTCTACCAGGAGCAGAGACGCGCCGTTGCCGAGGAGCCTGTGTTTGATGAGCAAGGCAACCTCAAGGTGGTTAAGGTGAAATAGATATGAGACATGGGTAGGTATCGTGTGGATGCAGAATGATATCAGTGAGGAAGAGCGTTGATGTAGATGGAGACATATAATTTGCAGAATAAAGGTGGCATGGACAGGTGTATAGGTGTATGTTCAATTTGATGTCAACTTATGATAAAGCTTTCGTGTACATAATCAGCAACTGAATTTACAAAACATTATAAACGCCTGGCTGGTTACATAGCATAGAATGAACTAACACATAAAGTGCTGTTTCGTGACTATGTTGGATTTGCAAGGCTGACAATAGAAGAAGGCGTAATTTTGGGTAAACTCTTTGGGTAAACCCTTTGGGTAATATGCCTCCACTGCACAGTTGGTGATGTTTGTTAAGAGATGGGTAAACAAGACGGGATAGCCCGAAACCTTCAAAACATGACCGTGTGTGTGCTTTCTGCTTTGGGAAGTATAAAGCAACAAGATACTCTGCGACGGAAAGAATAAAATATTTCGAATGCCACGTCTAACTAGCTCTAGCTCCTCATTATATAGAGACATCACCACATATATTTCCGTTAACGCCAATATCATTCCACATTCAACACATGAGAGATACCCAACAGCACTACGCGCTACGATTTGCTGCCATGATAAGATCGGCGCCGCCCGAGTCGACACTCTATCCCGTCATGTGTGATGAATTGTTCAATTAGCACTGCATCCGCGAGAATGAGGTCTGGGAGAAAAGGCTTCTCAGCCCTCGTCGCATTCAGTTTCTCGAGCTTTTTGTCAGCGACAAGATGGGCAAACGCGGCCCAGTCGAATTTGCCAAATCTGCCAAAGGCTCCTACAACCTTGTGCTGCTGAAATTCCAGATTAACGACGGAGCGATACCCAACTGCGTTGCGCTGCGTATGTTACAGCGTGCACTAAGGCTGCGCGTCAAATGGTCGAGCAGCATGGAACGAAGCTCGACTGTCGAGATAGCGTGGTATTGTTGGCCGTCCACCCCAATACTCTGTCGCTCCCCGCAGGCATGTTCCGGCGTGTTTGGACAGGCCGTGTCCAGCGGACCGCCACGGCAGAGTCCTAGCAGGCACGCCTGCGTACAGTAGTCACGCCGGGGAAGCTCAAAACGATCAAAGGGCCGGGATGATCTGCCAGCGCTATCCCTATCCGAACGAGGCTGCTCGCGACTACCACCGCCAAACAACGGCGCTGGCGACGCTGGCGGCGCTAGTATTCTGCCGTGGTGACCCCTGCCACGATCTTCATTATTATCGTCGTCGTCTCCCCAAGGCGGCGATCGTCCTTGTTGTCTACCCGGGCGGTCGAGGCTAGGCACCTTGGCTCGTGGATTTGGCCACCGCGGGAGGTCCTGCAGCAACGTAGTCGTCGTCGCTGTAGGCTGCAGTTCGGCGGCCAGTGCCTTGAGAATCAGAGTGATCATCTGAGCTGCGGGCACACGCACCATATCATTCTCTGGCTGGGTTATGGGCACCACCGACGCCGCGTTAGAGCCGGCGTCGGGAACGTATTGCTGCGGATCGAAGCCGCCGCCGTCGCCGCCGCCGCCGTTGCTGGCGCGCTGCGCGCAATCGTCAATAAGTGACTCGGCTGGCGGCGCGGTGCTGTCACCCAAGATGTTCCGAAAGTCGTCGCCGCGCACCTTGTGCACGGCCTTGTATTCGCCCGGTAGAATGCTCTCGGAAAACTCGTTGGCGTCATCATCTTCGTCTACTCGGACACGCAGCCCCCATCTGTCCAGGACCAGCATCGAGAAGCTGTCCAACTTGCGCTTCCGGGAAGGTGAGCTGCCGTGGCTAGTCTCGTCGCGGCCGCTGCCGCCACTGGGGCCAGCACTGGTGGCGCTGTCGAGCCTGATCCTCGCGCTGTGCCGTGGGCGTTGTTTCCAAACCGGAACTGGAGTCCCGTATAGCTGGGATCGGTCGTCCGCTGGAGGAATGCATTGACGACGCGCATTGACGGCACCTCGATGTACGCCCGGATAAAGGGCCGGATGTCTTGCTCATCTCGGCGCCTGCCTGGGGAAAGATTCTTCGCGACGGACTTGGAGTCGTTGTAGGACGGGAAGAGGCGGTCGTCGCCGAAGATCGTGGCGAGCGTGCCAAACTTCTGGCGGTGCTGCTGAGGGAAATCCACCCATGGGCGCAGTAGCCGCGGGTACACCTTTCCGCCGACCTTTGCAGCCTTCCCGGACGCCGCCTGTTTGCGGTCGGTCTCGACACGCAGTGTCGGCGGGATCTCAGTCTCGATGTTCTGCAGGTATTCGAAATAGACCGTGTCGTTGTTCTTTGCCGCTTCCGCGTCGGCGCGCCGCTTTTCGGCCAGCCGAGCAGACGCTTCTTCGTCGGCGCGTTTTCTCTGCTGTTGAGCTTCCGCCCTTGAGCGGGCGAGTTCTTCCTGGAGCCTTTGAATCGCGTCCTGGTCCATGGTTATACGCTGTGATACGTCGACATTGTTGTAGAAGTGTGCGAAAAGGTATGTGTCGCCATTTGGTCTGTTGCACGCAGTCGAGAGTTGTGTCGAGTGACAGAATGTAATTATCTGTGGAAAGTGGAAGGTGACCTCAAAACATCCTTATTTAGTTGCCAGGTCCCTCGAGTGAGGTTTAAAAGTGGGTACCATGACAAAGCAGTCCAGAAGATACATTCCCCGCCATAGAAAATAGCCACAACGCCAGGTACTGCCCGAAGTCTATGTGACTGCCTTGTCAACCCATCCACCTCCAAAAACAGACCGCACTCCTGCTTCACGACGTAAACACTGGCGGTGGTAGAGAAGTTCCTCGACTACACTTCCACTCTTTCCAGTCCTTGAACCCTTACCGCAGCGATTTACAGGGGAGTCGATGAGCATTTTCAGGACGTATAACACCAAGATGTCCAACTTAACGAGTTGCCCACTGGCCAACCAAATCCCCGCCCTCGAAACGCTTCCTATTCCACAAAGCACACTTTACTTGATGAGTTTACGTCGTGCCTCAAAAGCAACGGATGGAATGCCACTGCGAACATTGATGGACTGTCGTGCGGGCGCCAAAAGGAGAAAACGAATGGTGGAGGACGTGTGTCTCTCACGACTATGACAGGACTACTCTTGGGTATACTCTTCCTCACGTTGTTTGAAGTGTATATTACAACGCTGTCCGTAAATTACATCTTTCCACCATTTGGTCACAAGTCCACTGTATGCTTCAACATTGTCTCCGTGACAGTCCACAGTTTCGTCGCAGTATCGACTCCCTTGGCATGATCCGCCACCATGTCGTCCCGCAGCTGGCAGTCACTGAGATAGCCAAGGGGCTGGCCTTCGCCTCCCACCTTTACTTCTCTCAAAGCCGGATCAAACGCAGCTACAAGTGTTGTGGCTGCACCCTGGTCCTGGGTCTTCCACAGTCCTGCGGGTGCCGTCTTGGCAATTGTCTCCTGTCCTTCCTGGTCCAGTGAACGAGAAAGCTCTGTCTCAATGGTTCCGGGGTGCACTGAGAATGCCGTGATCTGATCGCCCCGTTTACGGAAACGACGTGCCATCTCCGTTGCGTGCAAGATATTGGCCGTCTTGCTTTGTCCGTAGCCCAGGAAGCCCGGGTAGCCGTCGATTGTCCTCAAGAAAAATGGAGGCAGGCCCTCCCTCGGCTTCTCGTCCTCTGGCACATCGTACACGCCTTTGGTGAAGGGGTAGTCGCTGAACCGGACGGGCGATAGATGGTGGCCTTGGCTGGTCAAATTGACAATGCGAGAGGGTGTCGGAGCAGCCCTCAGCTTGGGAAGAAGGAGAGATGTCCACAAGAACACGCCCAGGTGGTTTGTCAAAAACTGTCCATCCACAGGCGTACCGTCGGGCGCCGTATTTGCCAACCGCTCGGGCGTGCTGATGCCGGCATTGTTGATGAGAACGTCGACGTGGTCCAGCAAGTCAGAGACGGACTGGGCGGCTGCCTTTACAGAATCCATCGACGCCAGATCCAGCAGAACTGTGTGCAGCTTCACACCTGGGTGGGCAGCATTCACGTCCTTTACAACAATGTCCAGTTTAGACTGCGTGCGGGATGCAAGCACGAGATGGGTTGGCTGCTGCGAGGCAATGGCCAGTACCGTAGTGTAACCAATACTAGCTGGACTGATACCAGTAACGACAACTATATCGTGTTAGAAAAGTGAATAATTAAACAAAAGAAGATTGCAAGGCATGGCGTTTGACCTACCATTCTTCCCCTTGATTTGGTCAGCAAAGGCAGCGGCGACCTCGGTAGCCGTCGTGCTAGCGCCATATTCTGAATGTGTGGCCATCGTGTGTAAGAGCTGTATAAGATGACAATGCAGAATGCAGTAGAGCGACTAAATTTATCAGAGTGTATATGTTTTTGCTCTACTACTTCTATTTGTTTATATTTGATTTCGATTTCATCCTACCCCCAAAAAATTATTAATGTTCCTGTCAATCACGACACGGCCTCGAGTGCCAAGCAGAGGAGTGATGTTGGGGTACCCCGTGATAAATTGTGCCGCCTCTACCGTTACCGTCACTCTTGTTGCGGCTTGCCGCTAAGATGCAAGCGATGCAGTCGAAAATGGACAAACTCGTGAGGAGTCCCCCCACCCCGGAAGTATGATGGCAGATGGACTAGTCTACAGGCTTTCACGATGCGGTGCTGCAGATTTAGGACCCCAATATTGGAGATGGACCCGAACACTCACATCTATTGTTCGTTTTAGACGGACCGGCGTCCCATCAAATGCACAACACTAATGCAGTTTAATCATATAAACGTTGTTAAGGAAAATGATGCGATTGTAAGTAACTATTCATCCAATGAGAATTGTATTATTAAATTATTAAGACATGAAACGGAAAGATACAGTCTACCTAGGCTATTCCATTAAGTACCCGCTTTCCTCAGCTAAAGATATCTTTGCTATTGAAACTTTACCGAGAGAAGAGCGAAAAAGAATACGAGGTTCAAGAAAGTCAAACAAAAAATGCGTACATGTAAGCCCACCACCACCCTCTGGTGCTTTAAATCGACTCTCCGTCTGTCAACGATGTCTTTCTCTCGACAGGAGCGTCGATGTGCATGTTGAACTCCGACTTGAGGTCGCGAATGAAGAGTGACAGGATGGCAGCGAGAGCAACAAAGGCGGCAGCAGCGATCCAGATGTAGCGGAAGCCCAGGACGTACGTATCGAGCTTGGCATTGGTGCCCGCAGTGATGATGTCGGTGGTGACGCCAGAGATGCTAGCAAGAGCTGTTTGGTTGCCGCCGAGGATGGCACCGACAAAGGCCGAGACGCTCGACTCGGGTAGGCCCTCAGCAATGGCAACATCGGCCACACGCACGGGCAGTTTTCCGAGCTCATCTGACAGCAGCGCCTGGTGGATAGCGAGGCCGACAGTGCCACCAAGCGAGCGTAGACTCATAATAAGACCCGTGGCGGCGGCAATGAGGTGTGGCGGCGTGGACATTTGGGCCAGTACGACGACGACATTCAAAATAATGCCAAGACCGGCACCGAGCAGCACGGGCAGGCCCCACACGACGCTGTGGGCGGTCGTCCGCTCAAGTGCGGCCATGCCGGCAAAGAAGGCAGTGAAAATGACAAACGCGGCGACGGTGATCCACTTGACGTCCTTGACGATGGAGCAGTACACGCCGGTCAGAATGGCGGCCAGCATGGCTGTGAGGAAGCCGATACTGTAGTCTGTGCTCACCAGCAAAGCATTGTGCTGGTACAGCGTGAGCACTTCGTAGGAAAAGTACGAGTTGGACGCGATAAAGGCCAGACCCTCGGCAAAGATGCAGTAGCAGGCAATAGCAAAATTGCGCGTAAAGAGGTCATGGTGGAAGAGGCCGTCCTTCTTGAACCAAGTTTCATAAACGACAAGGCAGGCTAGGAAGAAGAGACCAAGAGCAAAGGTGACGGCGACGTGTGGGTCCGACCACGGGTAAGGGTTCTTGGCCCAGGTAAGGCCGAGCGAGAAGAGGACGATGCCGGCGGCGATGAGAATGTAGCCGACCCAGTCAAGCTTGGCCAGCTTCGCCATGATGCTGTCCTCGCCCTGTCCCTTCAGCTCACGCTGCTTCACCGTCTTGGACGGGTAGTAGGTGAAGACGACGAGGACAGCAGACACAAAGTAAATTCCCGTGGCAATGTAAAAGTAGGTCCGGAAGCCGTTTGACAGTGGGTTGTTGGTCCTGTTGAGGCCGGCGCCCAGCAACAGACCCGTGACACTGCCAAGGGCTACGGCGCTGAAAGATGACGCCTGAGCGTAGCCTCGCCATTTTCTGGGCATCACTTCCGAGGCAATCGTGTGGAATATGGGCTGGCCGGCGTTGGAAATGCCATTGATAGAGAAACCAGCAATGGCCATATTGACCGATGTGGACCGAGAGACGATGATGGACCCAACAACACCAAAGAGGAGCAAGATTGTAAGGAGCCACTTGCGGCCCCAGTAGTCTGCGCCCTGGGCAAAAATAGGTGCCAGGACAACGGTGAAGATGGTAATTGTCGCAGTAAACCAGGCACCTTGGTCAGGGTTGCCGAGATGGGTGGCAATTGTCTTTGCTTGCTATAATCGAGAAAAGAGACGGTCAGTACACGTTGGATATAATTGTATATGTTGATCTAGGCAGGTTTGGGTAGCCTTGACTCACCACACCAGCACCGAGGAGGTTAATCAACTGGGCAAAGTAGGCCAGATCAGCCGCAAGAAGTGCCAGCCATGATCTGAGCGTGACACGAGGCTCCGGCTCGCCGTTACCGTTTCCAGCAGCCTCGACATATCGGACACCGTCTTGTTGAAGCAGGGTGTTGTCTGTGCCGAGTGGCTTGTCCTTGACCTCGAGCGAGGGCGAAGGCGAATTCGTCTGTCCGGACATGGTGGAATTTGGTGAGGGTTGATATTTTTGATAAGGCGACAGTCAAGCTCTCATGGAAACTCAGACTCGCTCGTTGAACCTCGACAGGAGGATCATCGCGACTTTATGTCTCGAATTTCATGTCCTCTGTATCAGGTCCGGCAATTTCTCCTACTCCATTCAACTTCGATGCCGGTGAGATAGGTCTTGGCCCAGACCCTTCTCACCAATATTTGACGCGACTGAGCCACGTTGATCTGTCATTGATGGAGCCAGCCCCATATTGGGGTCCCCGGATTGGGTAGACTGAGTTCCCCGGGTTCTCGGTCCCAAGATTGGGGTCCCCAGAAAATACCCGGCCCTAGCTAAATAAGGTGTATATCTAAGGCTGAGAATAAGATTTTAGACACATTTTCGGGTATTTCGACCCCAGACCATGGTTTGCCAGTTGACGTATTTAAAGTTTCGCATGTGGCTTTTCTTTCTTTCCGAATTTGTCTCGCATTAAACCGTTCATCGACTCTCCTTTTCAATTAAAGCTGGTATTTCCCCATTACTCTATTTTACTTGTTTTCCTTCTTTTCATATCTTTCCATTGGTTTCAATTCAGTACCATTGGGCAGCCAAGACATTGGGCCGTATTGGGACTCGTTGACGGTGTACGGAGTTTATGATTTGTGCCGCACGACCAGGGTCTGAGGTGCGTTGTCCTGCGTACACAAAAAATTAATACCCGGGGTGTGTTGATTCCACAACATGCGTCGCAGCGACCCAGCCTTCCATATCTCGAGCAATTTTACTTTGTGTGTGAAAACGATTGCAATTTCGCAATGGCTGAATGCCATTCTCTTTTCCTGTTTGTCAAGATAATCTGTCACAAAAGAGTGCTTCTCTGATGTGAGGAATAGAAAATACACCATTGCGTACGATGTACGATGTACTAGATGAGGCTAGCAGTCTTCGTCCTAGCAATATGAGTGACATGAGAATAGCTGCTCACCAAAATATATCTTTGATTTGTACGAAAGGTCATGGTGGAATAGTATGTAATCAGTACTATTATTAGTAGGAGAAGGACATGCTGGGAAGTCATGGCGCTTCCGTGTCGCCCGCACCAAATGACGAATCTGCTCTCGATGCAATTCCACAATGACCGCCATGTTTAGTCATAGTGCATAAGGTTTTGCTCGTTCCGTTGATCTTCATTGTCAATGTTAGCTCTCTCATTCGTAGGGCTGCGTCCCGTAGGATCATCAAGCTCGGTGTGCTTTTCATGTCCGTCGAGAGACTTTGACTGCCGTGATGATCACTGCGTTAAATTGATATGCATGTATCAATCTGTCTTCCTTTCTTAGAATAAAACTTGGCTCCTCTTTCCGCTGGAGCTGTGGGTACCACCACGGAGCGGGGTTGCCAGGGACTGTAACTTTATTTGTTCTCTCCCGTACATCGTATGTGTTAACAGAAGTTAGATATATATCAATTTAGGCACCTAACGAAACCAATTCTGTTCGGAGAGGAAGTCGCTGGCATCCACAATGGCACAGGTCACAGGAGTTATCATAGGTTGCCCACCCATATGATTGAGTTGCCTTGTTGACCTTCTTTGGGACATGTACATAGTAGCATTTCAGAATCTTGACGTACAATGGTGAGTCTTGTTTTTGTTTCTCTATTGTACAAGATCGTGTTCGTGTTTTTCGAGCTTAATTGACATTGCATTAAGTAGACGTGGTTTATTTAAGTGCCCGATCGGTTTTGTCTCCAATTCATTCGTGCTGATCTCGTCACTCCATGACAAGGCTGTCTTCCGCCTTCTGGATCAGCCCTTGATTTAGATACTGGAGGCTTGCATTCTGCAATTGTCTTCGAACACAATCATACGAAGCTTTTATTTATGTAATGGCCAGTCTCATCATGTACTGGAGAGATCTGTCCTTTGTAAGTTCCTAATATATGTTTAGTATATATATATCGTTTATTCGCAACCGAAGACGGGCACAAAGGTACAGATTCTGACAGGCCTTTCTTTTTTTACCTATAATCGAAAGATACTAAGTCTTCTAGTTAGACTCGTTTAAAGGGCAACGAAAAATCTTTGTCCTGTAAACTTCTTGTCCGTATAAGAAACCCGTGAGACTGCGTATGAGTCCGCTCTATGCCACAGACACATATAATATCCTCCCTTATGTTTAGCGTAAGATCACATTAGGCTTCCTAATTGTGTTTTTAATTGGGTTGTGAATTATAAGGGCGCCATGGGCATTCAGCATTCTCAGCCACACACTTTGCACCCCGGGTGGGTGCCGGCGGCGTTGTGGTTGAGGAGCATATAGTGATGACACATCCAACATGCAGATTGGAGCCGGGGCAGATGGGTCTCCAAGAAGGAATATGTCATCGAAACCGTCAGTTAGTAACTGGCCTGTATTTACTACGAAGGCTTATATAAGATGGCACCACGTAGCAGTATTGGAGAAAGCTTGGTGATGCTTGGCCGGCTGGCCATATCTGTGCCAAAAGAGCCATTCTTTGAGAATGACTGTGCGATCTCTTACATCCCCTAATATGCAATAAAACATCAAACGGAGTCAGGATGGAGCATGGTAAATTACAGTCGTCGCCTGAGACTTGAATGCATTCCCTGGTGAAGGTGCACATCATCGACGACCCTCAAGTTAGCGCCGCGATGTAGTCACGTTATGTCGGCTTGATGCAGCCGATGGCTGTATTAAAACGTGGTTATGTTGGAACGTCAAGTAGTGGTTGGGCTGAGGGGTAAGGTGCGGAGAGACGGGCTTGAGAGGACCGTAAACACCGACCGACCGACGATGTAAGTAGTTACAAAGAAGACGAGCAACAAGTGGCACGAAACAGCACGGAACGGCCGGCTGGATTCCCGGTCAACTGCGGACAAAGGTCGGAATTCCAAGGAAGAGAGGATGCAATGATATCGATCTTTTACCAGTGTTTCATCGTGACTTTTGCGAGGGCGAGGAAAACGACGACAAGGACAAGCCCGAGGGATGCCCGCACAGCGCGGTTGGCATAATTCAATCCAGCCGGAGGCATATCAGTTAGTGGTTTCCCCTCTTTGCCCCAATAGCCGGCAAATTGTTCTCCGTATTTGCAGCGGCACATTTGAGAGGAGAAAGAGGGGGTGAGCATAGAAGGAAAACAGAACACGATGACGAAGAGGTAGCAAGTAATCATAAGGGAATAATAATAATAAAAAATAAGACACTGGAAAATAAAAAGACTGGTCGAATAGCCCCATCTGGTGCCTTCTGATGGACCCGCGCGTCGATATCTTGGCTCGCCATGTGCCTCCATGAGCCCACAATTTCTCCAGTTCTTCCCCAGGCGCCACCATCACTTCCCAGTCCCTCCTCAAATGCCCCCCAAACCGCATCCATTGTTCCCAGTGCAGTGGAGCGGTCACGTAAAACAAAGATCCGGGGTCGGTCGGTCAGAGAAGGAGACTGTGTATTAAATAGAGGCAGGAAATATCAAAATAAGCCAAACAAGTAATAATTAAACAACCTCAACCTCAGACATAATCAAACTCAAAAAAACAACCACACTTCCAGACATCTCTTCCAAACAACACTCCAATCAACAACTTTTCCTCCTACCCCAATACCCTCCTCCACCTCACCATGACCACAAAGCCAAAGACGGGCATCAAGGTGGTGATTGTTGGCGCCGGTTTCGGTGGCCTGACTGCCGCCATCGAGTGCCACCGCCAGGGTCATGATGTCGAGATTTACGAGTCGTTCCCTGCCCTCAAGGTGTTGGGCGACATTATCTCGTTTGGTTCCAACGCGGGCCGCATCTTCCATCGCTGGGGCAAGACCCCTGGCGAAGTGGCCGACCGCCTGCGTGCCGTCTCCATTGACCTGAGAGAGTACGGCTTCAAGATCCACAAGTACGACACGGGCGAGGTCGTGTACCACCAGAAGACGCCGCCGCCGGCCGAGGACGCACCCGTGTTCAACGGCCACCGTGGCGAGCTGCACCAAATTATCTTTGACTATGCACGGGACGAGCTGGGCATCCCCATTCATCTGGGCCACTTCGTCGAGGAATACTTTGAGGATGCCAACCAAGCCGGCATCGTCGTCAAGGGCGGCCGCAAGGTCTACGCCGATATTGTCATTGGTGCCGACGGTGTGCGCAGCAAGGCCCGCACGCTGGTGCTTGGTTACGAGGACAAGCCCAAGAGCAGCGGCTATGCTGTGTGGCGTGCGTGGTTCTCCAATGTCGACATGATCAAGGACCCACGCACGAAGGAGTTCTGCGAGAACGGCGACACCTTCAACGGCTGGATCGGCCCCGACGTCCACTTCCTGTTCTCCACCATCAAGGGCGGCTCCGACTGCTGCTGGGTGTTGACGCACCGCGACGAGCACGATATCAAGGAGTCGTGGTCGTTCCCCGGCAAGCTCGAGGAGGTCTTCAAGGTGCTGGAAGGCTGGGACCCCACGTGCAAGGCGATTGTCGAGAAGACGCCCTCGCTGGTCGACTGGAAGCTGGTGTACCGTGACCCTCTGCCGACGTGGACCAGCACCCACGGCCGCATCTTGCTGCTGGGCGACGCTGCTCACCCGTTCCTGCCCACCAGTGCTCAGGGCGCCACACAGGCCATGGAGGACGGCGTGAACCTGGCCGTGTGTCTGCGCCGGGGTGGCAAGGCGAATGTCCCCGCAGCCGTGCGTGCTCATCAGGAGCTGCGGTACGACCGCGTGCGCGCTGTGCAGAAGACGGGCGAGACGACGCGTGACATGTGGCACAAGACAGACTGGGCCAAGGTCAATGAGGATCCGACGAGCATTGGTTTCCCGCGTGACGACTGGATCCACACTTTTGATGCAGAGAAGAACGCCGAAGAACAGTTTGACACGGCCCTGGCCAAGGTGCAGGGCAAGGCAAATGAGGCCAACGCTGTGCCGGCAGCTGCAGCCACCGTTCCCGTCGTCTCAACGGAGGCATAGAGAGTCAACAAATGATACAATGTTTATAGTGATTTAGTTTATGTATTTTGAATGTTAATTTTATGATTCTTTGATCGCGACTTATCTCCATTTGATCCTAAACAATTGTCAAGTCAGCATATACTGGAAGCTATGTTGAGATATAAACAAATTTGCATATAATTTAACATTTTTGAGCTAGATAAAAACAAAATACAACGCCGACCAGGAAGTATGAGAAACTTGTAAACATATTAACATAAAGTACATATTTCGTCATCCATTACAGTTCCCCCCCGTCCACCAGTTTTCACATCTGCAATCCTCCATGCAATGTGTCTTGAAAGTGGTCGCTCAACATTGAAGCTGTTCCGTCTTCGTGGACAGAGAAAAAGGGATCTTGCAAATCGGAAAAATATGCTTCCATGACGCCAGACATCCTAAGACATGTTAGTATATTGTTACAATATTAGTCGGAGCTGAGTTGAGTACTTACAGATTATGTTGTTGCTGATGTATGTCAAGGAAGAAGTGTCCTGGTGTCTCGCTTTGCGGACTGAAGTGCTGGTCACCGTTGAGAAGGCCATTTTCATCGAGTTGTGCCATCACTTCCAGCACGGCATGTCCCGTCCAGAAGATCTGCTCCATTCCCTGCAGGGTGCGCAGACAGGCGCGGACATTATCAGCCTGGCCTTGACCACCGCGGGCGAGGCCCAACAAGAAGACCTGGAGAATCTCTAGGATACAGCCAGTGTCAAGTGTGATCAGACTCGACAGGAGACCGGCATCCTGCATGACACCGATGACGGCCAGGGACTGCTGGGCTGCATCCAGACACGTGGCACCGAAAGCCTCGAAAGAAGCACGCTTGGCAGGAGGTAGAGCAGCCAGACTCTCAGAGTGGAGGGCGCTGTAGAGAAGGAACGGCCGTGTGGCAAAGATGGTGGCGCTCCAGTATCTGAGATGGAGAACAGCAACGGACCGCTGGTGGAACGAAGCAGCACGGGAAACGTCTCTCAGATGTGGCGGTATAGCGGTATACCAGGCACGGAGAGTGGCCAAGACGTCACTGACGGCCGCAATGGACGGTTTCGGTGGAGAGGAATTGGACGACGTGGTCGATGCGGAAGACGAGAGGAGAAGCTGAGAGGGCGAGGCTGCAGGTGGCGTGCCGACAGCTGTTGAAAAGTGCACAGGGCCAGGCGCAGACGAACTGGCCGAAACGCCCTGCCTAATATACAACAGCTTGCTCAGTCTCCGGCGAATCTGAGCCAGCTCACACGATACTGTCAGATAGTCCAGTGGCATGTGCGAGCCGGGGCTCAAAATCTGTTCAGATAGGTCGTGTGGTGGCCGTCCTGAACTATTACCACCAGCCGAAGCGTGCTCATCACTAATCGCTGGTGGGTTTCCATAACAAAGAGCCACATCCAGATCGATCAAAAACAAAGTCGAGTACAGTCTCAGGTCAATTTGGCGTTGAAGACATCCCTTCGGCTCAATCGCTCTCTGCAGATGCAGGCCCAGTGTCAGGGCAATCCGTGCCGCTGCGCCAATGTAAATGTACGCCGTGTTGTTGAACATACTGCTCTGGAGGGCCAAGCCGAGCAAACAAAGTGCACGCACGCTATCTGTATCAGCCTCGTCACAGAGAGCGGGCACAAGACCCTTGGCTAGAGCCAGATAGCGAGCCGCCGGTGGAGGTCCGCCCGAGGCTGCAGCAGCACCAGCGGGCGTCACTTGTGCTTGTTGCGCCTCGCTCTCGCAGGTGAGTGCCAGAATAGAGTACAGCGAACAGAGCATGGCCGGTGTCGCGCTCGACGGGTCGCCTGCATATAAGCGATCCAGCACGGCATAGAACCGCTCGGCCGACCAGAACCAGTAGACAGACTGGATGTCGCGAAAGAAGCGCGAGACGCAGCGGTTGCAGAGGTCCCGGCGGGGCAAGAAGATTTGCATGCGCTGGCCTTTGCCCAGCGAGCCTGCAGCTGCTGTCCCTGGGACAAGAGGCAAGGCACTGACGGCGTGGTTGTAGATGGGCAGGGCGTGTGGTGAAGGAACGCCGCCACCACCGCCCGAGTCGGGCGTAGATGGAGGCAGTGGTGGTGCCACGGTGAATGGCGGCACGATATCTGTCTTATTGCCGCCAGTTCCCGTTCCAGGGACATCGGATCCACGACGGTGCCGTAAAGAGCGAACAGCTGCGTGGAAACCGTAGCCCGAGTCGGCGCCCACATGGCGATACGTGCCTCTTGAGTCAACACGCAACCAACCTAGCTCGCCATGCAGCTCGTCAATCTCCTCAATGGACGACGCTTCTGCTAACAACGGGTCTTCAAGCTTAGTTGTTATAGGTGCTGTTGCCGTCGAGGCAGGTGTTGTCCGACTATCGTCGCCGACGACAATCGAGTCGCCCGACGAGGCCGATCCTTCGGACGGAGGAGCTGTCAATGGCAGGGCGGGGTGTGGTTGTGTAATGTTGTATTTGAATTGTTGCTGGTCGACGGCACCGGGGATCGGCTGCCCGGCCTCCAAAGACTGCACAACCTCGCGCAGCGACTGTAGGTTGAGGTCAATATTGGGCAGGAAATGCTCCAAAGCCTTGGTCATGTACCGGAACTCTTCTTCGGACACGTGGTAGTAAGGACGCTGCCGCCGCCGCGACGGGTCCAGGTGGCAGACGGCCGAGATGCTCGCGCAAAATTGGCACGGGCCCGGAACGGGGTCGACGCACTCAGCTGTTAGTGAGGGACAGGCAGATTATAAGACATGGAGAGAGGACCTACCTTTGTCTTCCTACTCTTGCAGCGATCGCAGCTCATGGGTGCCCGCCGCTTGTTGTTCTTGGCCGGCGCCGCCGCTTCTGTAGAGGGGGCCATGGTGGGGAGGTGAGGTGTTGGGGTCTTGTTGAGGTATGGTATGTTGTTGATGTTGTGTTGTTGTGTCGATGTCAAGATGTTGGTTGTTGTCACACGTTATAGGCTTCCAGAAGCAAGTTTGAGCAAGGTGAGCAGGGGATTAGATTGTTTTAATCTTGTGAGGGGGTGGGTGGGAGAAGGAGAAAAAGATGGAGATGGGGTCGAGGGGAAATAAAAAAAATAATGGGGAGACCAAGAGTGGGTGGGCAAAGGGGGAAGGGAAAGGAAAATGAAATGAGAATAAAATAATGGAATAAATGAATAAATGACTACGTCGTTCTTCATCAAAATACGGATCTGGATATACAGACAACACCGATTTTCCGTCTGACAAAGAAATCACGATGAAGAAACGAAAGAAGAACGACAGACGAATTGAGTTCCCGTTTCAGTAGACAAGGGTGGGGAAAGGATAAGGCAAAAAGGCGAGGCACAAGGGACGGAAAGGGTGTGTTCGGGGATTTCTTGGGATGTTGAAGAGTCCAGACAAACGAGAAACGAGGGGAAACAGTCAAAGAGGCGTTTAAAGTCAAGCAAGACGCGGGCACGACGCGAGAAAGGTCAGCACACTCTCAGAAGAGATGTAACGACTTCACGCCAAAGAGAAGCTGGCAATTGTGTGTCCCGCCAAGCTGGGGTCAATAATAGTCCACGTCTTTTTTCTTTGCCAATATTCTAGTTCTTCTTTCTTCGACGACGAACCTCTCCAGGCACAGGACCACCCCCGCACGGGGTCAAGTTAGAAATGCGACGTGTGTGGGCTGGTTGTGTGGGCTGGTTGTGTGGACTTGTAGACTGGGCATGGTCGTGGCTGTGGGCAAAGAAGGAGGACGGACGACGGACAACTCCCCGGTGTAGACAGGACAGGAAAGGAAAGGGGGAGTCAACAGGAAAATGACAAGCAAGACTACCACAGAGCACACACAAAAAGACCACACAAGACTGGACGAGAGACCACATCAACAACTGCCGGTAAATCGACCACACTCCACATTGTCCACACCACGTCTCGTCGTGCGGGGCTAGTTCACTTTTCTGGGTTTTTTCTTCTGTCAAAGTGAAGCGTGTGGACAAGCGTGGACGGTCCACGCCACGGTCCCTGGTCGGTTCGTGTCGTTTTCCCCCTCTCCCCAACCGATACTGCAAGAGGACGAAGAGGACGCCAGGCTCAATGGGGAAAAGAGTGCTAACAAAGCAGCTGGGGAAGTGGAGAAGACCGCCAGACACCAGGGCTGGTCCAGGCAATCCCAGACGAATCCCAAGCAAACCCAAGCGAAACTTGGACACTTTAGCGCAGTGCCTCGTCTCTTGGGGCCTCTCTGTCAGAATTTACAAAGACTGCAAGGCATGAGAACTAAAAATGGCGATGGAAGGATGACGATGAAAAGGAGTCAAGTGGAGTAAAATAGGAGTAAAAAGGCAGTAAAAAGGGAAAGGAAAAGGAAAAGGAAACACAACAACTACCCGACCTCCCGAGATATCTCCCTTGCCTTGGAATGTCGAAGAATTTTTCTTACAGTTCGTCCGTGTCTGTGGCCGTTTAGACCGTCTTCCTCACTCCTCTGGCCGTCTGGCCGTGTCTGGCCGTACCTCTTTTTCCGGGCCATGATGGGTCCCTGGATCGATTCTGCGTCAACTCTGCATCGTCTCTGGGCCGTCTTCTTGGCAATGGTGACAAAGAAGGGTGAAAGACAATTGTCAATTATTGCATGTAAAGATATTGCGTGAAGAGGGTGTCAGTCTTGTTTTGATTTTCTGAACATCTGTTCTCATTTTCTGCATATTTTTGTCCTTTTTTGAAATAGAGAAAAAAAGCCTTCTATTCTTCTTTATCTCATACATTGAAATAACTTTGTTTTTATTTCTGTTCATTTTCACCACCTTCTCATGCTCCTCTTTCCGTCTCATATCTTCCCCTCACCAGTCGTTTCTACCGCCGGGACATTGATGATACCACCCGTCCGTCTGGGCCGTCTTTGCAGTCAATCTGCAGGCATTTCTGCAGGTAAACGGTAAACCTCAGCATCCGTTCGTTGATCTTCTCCCGCCTGTCCGTTATCGCATCTTCCTATTCATCTGCAGCTGTGCCTCTCTACCGGTAAAAAGAGGAAATCGAAGAAATTGTTGGCCACACTTTGTTCAGCAATTGTCCACTCATATCTCTTCTACTCTATCGCCACAATCGCCAATCATCCACAGTGTCTCTCCGCTCAGAGCCGTCCATGAAATCACCAACCAACAGCACCACTTACAGCCACCAGAAGTCACAGCCAAAACCACACAGCCAAAACGCAAAAGCGGAGAAATCACCACAACAGGGAAAATCAATTTCTTCGACGTCAACCACATCAACCACATCCACTCATAACTGCCACCATTCTTCCCTTTCTGCCCACCTTTCCCCGTACCCCGTCTCCCCATACAAAAGCGGAGGCAGCCCAGATTTAAGCCAAAGTCCACAACAGTCGTAGAGCCTCGGAATGGACAAGGCATTTCACAGACACAATTCAACCCCGCATAACCAGACTACCAGATAAGTAATCAGGGCGCTGCACCAAAAACCACCACCACAAGAGTGTCCTCCTTCTCTCTGCCGATGCTGGCGGACAGATGAAAGCCGGTCGTGTAAATGGCCGCTGTTGTTCTGCTTTTGCATTTGCCTTCACGCGCCTTTTTGCTTCTGATCTTTCCACGCCCAGACCTGCTCTCCTGCTCTTCTGGGCCTGGGCGTATCGTTTTTGCAGAGATAGCAATTGCTGGACTGGCCTCTTCTCACCTGCCTCGTCCAGACTTACTCGATTACCGTGTGAAGAAGCCACGCTTGAACCCGTCCTACCCCGTCTTCCCCATCTTTGCTGCCCCTTTGTTCCCCCCAGAAATATTGGACCCTCAACTATCCTGCCGATGCACTTACACGATGCCCGCTCGTAGACGGTAGACGTATGTCTCTCTGTACCTTGTGTCTGTGTGTTGTTGTACTGTCTGTGTGTACAGTATGAGTCCTTGTCTAGTCCTTTTGTAGATTGTTTGTTGGTAATACTCTCTCTCAGTCCCGTACTCCTCTTCCATATATTTAATACACTTGTAGATATAAACGAGGGGAAAGTTGCTCGCTTGCCATATCTACCCGTGTGGCTACTTTCGCCAAGTGCATAAAATCATAGAATATTTAAACACTTCCGTCTTGGTCTTCTCTTGTCTCCAAAAACATTTTTGTTGATTCATTTATTCTCCTCGTCAACCATCATCACCTCCTTCACATCACATAACATCACATCGCCATCATGGTCGCCACTCTTTCGTCGCCTAAATTGCTTATCAACGGAGAGGTACGTCAATCCATATGTTGATCCTTCTCCTTCATCACATGCTTTGCTAACCCTTCACTCCACCATCTGCAGCTCGTCGAAGCCTCCGACAAGAAGACATTCCCGCTCTACAACCCGGCCACCCGCGAGAAGGTCGCCGACGTCCCCGAGGCCAGTGAACAAGATGCCAACGCCGCTGTCGCTGCCGCCAAGGCCGCGTTCCCCGCCTGGTCTGCCCTCGACCCCTCTGCCCGTGCTGGCTACTTCAAGAAGCTGGCCAACCTGTTGAGAGCTCACTCTAGCGAACTTGCCGAGCTCGAAGCCCAGGCCATGGGTCGTCCTGTCGCCCAATACTTCGATGCTTTTGCCGCTGCTGGCAACTTTGACCACTATGCCGAGGCATGGCCGCACATTCAGGGCCAGGCGTCGCTCAACACACCGGGCTATGTCACCATGACCCTGCGCCAGCCCATGGGCGTTGTTGCTGCCATTATTCCGTGGAACGTGCCCCTGCTATTTTTGTCGAGCAAGTGCGCGCCCGCTCTGATTTCCGGTAACACTGTCGTCCTCAAGTCGAGTGAGAAGGCCCCTCTGACGGCTGCCCGTGTGGCTGAGCTGGTGATTGAGGCCGGCTTCCCTCCTGGTGTCTTTAACATTATTTCGGGCCACGGCCTGCCCAGTGGTGCCGTTCTGTCGCGCCACATGGACGTGCGTGCGCTGTCCTTCACTGGCAGTGGCCGCACCGGTCGCCTGATCCAGGAGATGGCCGCCCAGACCAACCTCAAGAAGGTCACGCTCGAGCTCGGCGGCAAGTCACCTGCTCTCATCTTTGGCGACGCCGACATGGATAAGGCCGTCGAGGAGACGGTCAACAGCATCCAGTGGAACTCGGGCCAGGTGTGCATGGCCAACTCGCGTATCTACGTCGAGAAGAGTGCTGCCCCGGCCTTCACAGAGGCTTTCTCGCGGCGCTTCCAGGCCGTCAATGCTGGCAACCCGCTGGAGAAAACCACCAACCACGGTCCCCAGGCTGATGAAGTGCAGTACAAGAGCGTCATGGCCTACATTGAGGAGGGCAAGGCCTCGGGTGGACAACTTACACTTGGCGGTAACGGCACCCTCGAGAAGACGGGCGGTTTCTTTGTTGAGCCTACTGTCTTTGTCGATACGCCCGAGACGGCTCGCATTATGAAGGAGGAGATCTTTGGCCCTGTCGTGCTCATCAACACCTTTGAGACTGAGGAAGAGGCTATCACCCGCGCCAACGACACAGAGTACGGCCTGTATGCCAGTGTCTACACCAAGGATGTCGACCGGGCCCTGCGCATCGCCAAGGCTCTGGAGAGCGGCTATGTTGGCGTCAACTGCACGAGCCCGGCTACGGGTCGTGATCTGCCTTTCGGTGGCTACAAGATGTCGGGCCAGGGCCGGGAGGGCTGGCTGCACAGTCTCGATCACTTTTTGGAGACCAAGAGTGTTATCATCAAGGTGGCTCATCTGTAGGATAGATAGTAAAGAACGATATTTCCATAGTTTACATTGCGTGCGTTGAAATCAAAATTTTTTTACAATCTACTTTTGTTCGTTTTGAAAACAATGTGATACGAAGCTGTGAGATGTAAGACGTGAGACGAGATGGACTTGCATGCAAGAGCCGCATAGTAGTGCTGACAGGACACTGCATCCAGAAGGATCCTTTTACTGCATCAGCAGCAACATCAGCAGTCTAACTCGACGTAACGGACACCGACGGACAAATCATGGACAGAGTACGGTCTTCACGGACAGCACGGAGAGTCGGCAACGAAATATTGTCCACGGCCCGAGAATTTCTGTGATATTGTCTGCCGGTATGACGAATCGTGGCATATCGTTGTTCCCAGCTTCTCAATTGTTCCTGATGGCGATGTCTCAATATCTCCTTTCGGAGGCAGATGCATTCGGCATGCAACACAGGCAGAACTTGTAACGCTTGCATTAATTTCTGATGAGGACTTGTCTTCTTCCCCATCCCTCAATGGCAGTCAATGTGCACCCCTCATCGTCCCTCCTGTTTGATGTCGTCGGAACCATACCGCCGACGACGATCCAAGTGAGGGGAACGGGATGGAGGTGCAGGACGGGACCCTCGGCCAAGACACGGGGTAAACAATGCACACTCGATTCTGGCAGGTACGAGACGAGACGGCATTTTCAAAAAGTGAGAGGAAGCTCTGTCAAAGTTGGGGTAGCTGTCTGGGGTAGGGTAGTGTCGAAGAAGAGGAGGAGTAGCGTGGGCTGGCAAGAGGAATGCGAGCACCAGAGAGCGGAGCACGGAGGATCATGACGATAGACTAACAGATTGTAAGTGGCGGAAAGGCTAGAGACAGAAAGCAGTATGATACCGGTACTGCTTTACTGGAAAAGGAATCCGGAGAAAAGAGTAATCAAAATCAACAGCCTGTCAATAGAAGCATCACATTATTCGGAATTCTTTTGATTTTGTTCTCGACTTACTAACATCATATTTCGACTTACTTACATTCTCCAAATACACATTTTTTTCATCACAATGCGCGGAACCATTGCCATTGAGGAGGCCGTGCTGGACCCCACGGGCACCGCACGCAATGCCCGTGATTCCGCTCTCTATGCTCCGGCGTACGGCCGCAATACCGGCCAGGACGTGGCCAGCACCAACCACCCGCTGACAGCCTCTCTCCTGGATATCCACGAGACACGTCTCAAGCAGATGGATGCTGAAGGTGTCGAGTACATGCTCTTGTCGCTCACATCTCCCGGCCCACAGGGCGTTGTTGACCCCGTCGAGGCCCAGAAGCTCGCTATCGAGGCCAACGACTGGTTGACGGCAGAGGCTAAGAAGGCACCTACACGGTTTGGCGCCCTGGCAAGCCTGTCGATGCACTCTCCTGAAGAGGCGGCCAAGGAGTTGACTCGTGCTGTGCGCGAGCTGGGTGCCTATGGTGCGATCCTCAACGACTTCCAGAGCGTGCCCGACAAGGACGAAGACGGTGGTCTCGACGGCCGCCGCTACTTTGACGAGCCCGAGTTCGACGTCTTCTGGGCTGCTGTCCAGGAACTCGATGTTCCCGTCTACATGCATCCGCGCTATGCCACGGGCCGTGACTTGGCAGCGCAGACTGGCAAGTACGCCAAGCGCACACAGCTGCTCGGCGCCGGTGTGCAGTTCCATCTCGATCTCAGTTTCCACATCTATGCTTTGTGTTCGAGCGGCATCTTTGACCGTTTCCCCAAGGTTCAGCTCGTCGCCGGCCACTTGGGCGAGGGCATCCCTTTCAACCTGGTCCGCGCTGACCACTGGTACAACAAGCCCGTCAAGAAGCTGAACCGTCCTTCCAAGGAAGACTACAAGTACTACTTTACGCACAATGTGTCCATCACGACATCAGGAAACTTTTCGACTCAGGGGCTCAAGTTTTGCGTGGGAGAAATTGGCGTTGACCGCTGTCTTTACTCGATTGACTACCCCTACGATTCGATCAAGGTGGCCCAAGACTGGTGGAAGAGCGTTGACCTGCCAGACAAAGACAAGGAGCTGATCGGTCGCAACAATGCCATCAAGTTGTTCAAGCTTCCCCTGGAGCTGTGAAGGGGAAAGATAAAGGCTTGGCTCAAATATGAGCGTAGACATAACTGGATAACTAAATGATAATTAAATCAAAATACATATCCCAAAAATCAACAGTGTGGAAATGATGTAGAAGGAGTAAAAATGTGCACCCAGTGTTTGTTCTGTCTATCAATCTTTCTTGTGCGCCAAATGAATTCAGATTTCGCTAGCATCCATGTCTTGCTTTTTTAAATAATATCGTCGTCTGTCAAAAACAAAAACGTACCACTCTCATTACTTTAAATGTTCATTTAGCTTGGTCATAGCAATGCTTGTTTGAATTTGACACTATTTACAGCTACCTCCTCTCTCATTCTCATTCCACACAGTGCGATCTAACCAACCAGCTTCAGCGCCGGCAGGGCATCCTTGGCGTCACCGCCGTACAGCGGCGCCTGCATGTCCACAGCATCGACCTGCTCGCCCGTAATGGGGTGCGTGTAGTGGAAGGGAACGACACGGCAGTCGGGCCACAGCATGCGCTGGTCGGCGGCGACAATCTCGTCGGGGCCCATGGGGTCCTCGGGGAACGACTTGGTCGGGAAGGGCACAAAGCCCGAGACCTTGTAGCCCCAGCCGCGCTCGACATCGCCGTGCCAGAAGGGGAAGTAGCGCAGGTGCAGGATCTTCCAGACGCCATTCTCCTTGATGTACTCGTTCTCGTAGATACCGCCCTCGAACCACTGCGTGAAGCCGCGCGGGTGGCGGTCGGCCTGGCTAATGTGGACACCGGCCTGCATCAGCGACCGGAAACGGGCCTGAGCACGGGGCTGACCGTCGACGGTAGAGTAGTCAACGTCGACGATGCCCTGCATCTGGGGGTGGTCCAGCAGGAAGCCGTGGACGGGGCCGTTGCGGCCGCCAACAAAGAAGCCACCAAAGCGCTGAAGATAGAGGCGCTTGACGCCCTCCTTGCGCAGGTAGCGACCGCCCAGGAACTGGACGTAGGTCTCCTCGTTCTCGGCGAACAGGTCGGTGACCTCCTTGTACAGGCACTTGTCCAAGTAGTATCCGTACGTGTACTGGAGCTTCTTGATCTGTTCTTGGTCTAAAAGGTGTTAGAGATGTTGATAAAAGTTCTGCAAACGTTATCGAGGACTTACCATCCAGTCTAGTGACCTGCTTCTGCAGCGCCTCCACAGTTTGCTTGAGCTGTGCAACTTCGTCGGCCATTGTGTTTGTGGGTGAGAGAGTATCAAGAGGTGTGTGCTATGGATAGTATGAGGTGAGATGATGAGAATCGAAAGTAGAGAAACAACCTGCTGTCTTTAGATTCATGTATTTATCCTATTACTTGGATATCATCGCTGGCATAAGAAGATCTACCATGTCTCTTCAAAATGCGCCCCTCACACGTTCACGCATAGATACAGGCGTAGCAGGGTAACAGGCCGGATATGTCAAGCAGAGCCCGGGAACGACAGCCAGAGACACAGATCCTGGCGGACCGTGGACTGCAGGCAGAGACAACGCAAACTGCAAGGCATTTGCACTGCGGGGAGATCATGCGGAGGTGGCATTGTGCGTGCACTCCTACGAGGAAATCTGCCTAGTCTTGAAAGGGCAAAACTCCAATAACACGACTGAACAATCAATGTTTGACAGAGAAAACCTGTGGTCGGCCTGATGCTCCCGATGAGCGTGTTGCCTTTTTAGGAATATAGCCATCGCTGACACCGTGAGATCCTGCCGTCTGAGATGTACTAGCGCTTCGCGGGTAGCGGGCAACAAAGTACATGCCTGCACATGCCTGCTGTTGTTTTTGTGCACTTGACGCTTTGGTCAACCGTAGCGGGCGCATCCAGCCCCTGAAGGCAGGAAGGACCCTCCCCCGCACGCCACGATCCCGCTGTTTGCGGGGAAGGTGCGACTGGCGCAACACCAACGCGCAACGTCCATCTTCTTTTTGCTGTGAAAACACGTACAGCCGACTACGTCGTCCTGCCGTGTTCCGGCAATAGAAAGAGACAAAAACATATCAAGGAGTATGGCAGATGGTGGCAAAATGCAGTGGCGGGATTTTTGGTAGGAAGCTATGCATTTTTTAGAAGATAGAATCAAACAAAAACAATGCAATCGCTACATACAATGGGGACAACGGCGTGAAAACATGTGGGCCAAGAACGGAGGATGGAAATCACCGACTCCGACATCGATGCTAAACGACATATCACCATCTCCGTAACTTTATCTTTTCCTGAATACCTCCGACTTACATGAGACCCGAACACGCGTCTCCTGCTTCAGCTTTGTGTGTACGGATGCAAGTTAAATTCTGCTGAGCTAATGATGTTCTGTTACACTCTCCTACGTTCTGTCTACTACACTCCGTTGGCACCATTTGTCCCATTCGTGCCATTTGTTCCATTGCTAGCTTCTGCCGCATCCTTCTCCTGCAAGGCCACCTGCCAGGCCAGAGGTGCTGTCGCCGGCTGCACCGGTCCCAAATCACCATCAAGTGCCCGTCTCTTCGCCCAGCGCTCCAGCTCTTCCTGCTCAACGAAATTACCATGTAGGCCCAGGCGCATCTGAACCGGCAGGTGCACTGCAGCCAATGGGCCCTGTGCGATATTGAGTGCATCAAAGATGAGAATGTCATTGCGGAGGACATCCAAGTGGTTGAGCAGCAGCATCAAGTAGCCATCACCCTCAGCCGTCGAACCCGGTCGAGGAACAAAGACGGGCTCTTGAAAGGTGCACGTCGGTCCAGCAAACCACTCGTCGCGGACCACACTGTCCGAATTGAGCGAGTCCCAGTCGTAGTGTCCCACGACGTTGAACAGACCCCCCGCCGGAGGACCGCACTTGGCAAAGTCGTACGGCCGCTTCGGGTCAATCTGTAGCTGCCAGAAGTGGCGGTACTTTTTGGTGACGAAGCGGTCGTCAATTCGTGAAAACTCGCCGTTGGTGCCGTATTGGCTGGCTGGCTGGACAAACGAGCCCGAAGGCAGCTTGGGATCGAGCACCCAGCGCACCGTGTCGGACTGCAGTTGAGGACGGCGTGCAGGCTTGCCAGAAGCAGCAGCTTCGGCAGCGTCTTCGGGTGACGGCCACCAGAAAAAGACGTTTCCGTCGGCCACCGTCAGGTCGATAACGACATGGCCGTCTTCATTTTCGTAGGCGCCTGCAACATGACCGTGGAAGGCATTCGTCGACTTGAGCCAGACAATGTCCTCGGGCTTGCCGCCCTTACGCGGTGCCAGGCCGTAGTACTGGTCCTCGTTGGGATCCCAGGCCCAGTGGTTGCCACCGGCCTCGATGCGTGCCTTGTCGGCCTTGAGCGGCGTCATGGGCAGCACCAAATAGTTCTCAGTGAGAGCCGCATCGTGGATCATACCACAGTAGGGTGCCTCGTACCACGACTCGTCCTTTTTCTCGCCTGTCTTGGCATCAAACGTCCACACCACAATCGCCGTTGACGCATCGTGCGCATCACCGCCTGCCTCGTAGGCGAAAGCCACCATATCGCCCGTCTCCGGGTCAAACTTGGGGTGTGCTGTGAAGCAGGGTGCTGACACTTGGCCCTCGAAATCGTAGCGGCCAATCGTCTCAAGCGTCACTGGGTCCATGGCAAATGGCGGCCCGTCCTCCTTGGAGGCCAGCATGACGCCTCGCCAAAAGGTAATGTTTGTGTTGGACACGGTGCGGATCACGCCGCGGACGGCCTCGCTGTCTGTGTAAGGGTTGCGGTACCGGCCAAACATGGCCTTGCGAAACTTGGTCTCGGCATAGTAACGGTCCGTCTGGACGTAACGCTGCTTCAAGTCGACGTGGCCGTCGGCAAACGAGAAGGCAGTCACAGCGCCGTCGCCGCTAAAATGGACGTCGTCCTCAAAAATGGGTGGGAAGCGCGGGTCGGGCTGGATGCGGAAGAAAGTGCCCGTAATATCGTGAGGGATTATGCCCGTTGTTTCCAGCTGGAACACATCGCCTTCGATGCGCGTCGGCTTGAGGCCGCCCTGAAAATAGGGTGTTCCAGGGTACTTTGTTTGCTCGCCGGCTTTACGGCCATCGACGTAGGCCGGCTGCACCTCATTGAAGAGGGAGTATGCGTGAGCCATGGTGTGGTGGTTGTAGTGATTTTTTAGACTCAGTGTGACTTCGTGTAAGTGCCCGTGTAAGTCAAAAATGGAAATGTAAGCAACGGCGTATGTCTTGGTACAGTTGGCGACAGCAGCCGATTTCCTTAAATAGAAAGCATGGTATTGAGACCACATAAAGACCACTTACACGAAACACAAGCCAATCTGAACACAACAATTACATACTGCATACGTCGTAAGGTGACCTGTCTGGATGTCTGGTCTGGCTCGCCTCGTGGAAGCCGTTGCGGGGATTCGGGGCAATCAACCCGACTAATACGCAAAAACATGTGGTCTCTTACGGCGGTTCAATGTAAGCAGCCTAGGGCAGTCGAACGATCAGGATGCGTTTAGTCGATATTGTGTTTCTTATTCAACGATCTTTAAACACATTTTATTTTAATGTGATTTTCATTCTCTTCGTCAAGACTGCCGACCGCCGACCTCAAATTATGCAATTGTATCACTCGTCTCGGGGCTTTCTTTTCCCCTTGTATCCGTACAGTCGGTCTTTGTGATGCCCATCCTCCGTCCTCTACCTTCAGTCATCCGATGTCGACTACCTGTCCTTCTTGCCTTGCCGACTTCTTCCTACCTTTTCTTCGACCTCGTCTCACACTTTAATCCTTGATCTTCAGCACCGCCTTGCCAAAGTTCTTGCCTGCCAGCATACCGACAAAGCCCTCTGCCGCATTGTCGATACCCTCCGTGATGCTCAACTTCGACTTGAAGCTGCCCTCGTGCAGCCACTGCTGGATGTTCTTCTGGTGTTCGGCCGTGTACTTGGGGCCAAAGTTCTCGTCGCCTACCAGAAAGCCTTGCATCAGGATGCGATTCCGGATGAAGCGGAACAGGTCCTTTATACCGCTCTTCTGGCCCTCGGGCTTGTTGTAGTCGTCAATGGCGCCGCATACCGCGACACGGCCGTGGATGTTGATGTTCTGCATGGCCGCCTCCATGTGGTCGCCACCAACGTTCTCAAAGTAAATGTCGATGCCGTTGGGGGCCAGCCGCTTGATGGCGTCAATGGGATTCTCCGTCTTGTAGTTGAAGCCGACGTCGTAGCCGAGCTCCTTGGTGATGAAGTCGAGCTTCTCGTCCGAGCCAACAGAGCCAATGACGGTCAGGCCCAGCCGCTTGGCGATCTGGCCGACCATCTGGCCGACCGCACCGGCTGCCGAGCTCACAAACAGCGTCTCGCCCTTTTGCGGCTTGCAGATCTCGTAGAGGGCCGAGTAGGCGGTGAGGCCGGGCATGCCCAGGGGACCCAAGAAGTTGCCGAGCTCCAGGTTGTGGGGGTTCTGGATGGCGCGAACACCAGGCAGGCCGCGCACGTCGGGCACGTTGCCGGGGATTCTCACATACTGCTGAATGGGCACGTACGCCTGGACGATTGTGCCCTCGGGCAGCTTGGGGTTGTCGGACTTGAGGACACGGGCAAGGCCATCGTTGACAATGGGGCCGTCAAGAGCAAAAGCCGGTGAGTATGACTTGATTGACGGATCGCGCATCTTGCCGCGCAGGTACGGGTCGTAGGAGACATACAACACCTCGGCGATCAGACCACCCGGAGGGGGAGCAGCACCAAGGTCGAACTCGCGCTCCTCAACGACGAGGTCCTGGCCAGCGACTGGAGCGCCCTTGGGCACCTGCTTGAAGATGAGAGTCTTGTTGGCAACCATGTTGACTGGAGACGGGTGTTGGGTGGCGAGTGTTGGTAGTTGAGATGACTGTTGGAGGTTGTCTGCGTAATGTTGGTGTAATCTATCCGTTGTATGTTGTCTGTTGTCAAAGATCAGGGCAGTGAAGATCAAGAGCAATCAAAAACAAACGAAGACAACATCGCCCGCATCAGGACAGGCCCCGCCCCGCGTACTTAAATACCGCCATGGCTTCCGATCTGTACGGCAGACCGTTGACGCAAGGCGCTATTGTCGGCATTCGGCCATACGCGAGCTGAAAGACGGGCGTAGTGAGCGTGGTGGCGGGCAAGTACAGGTTGTTTCACGACAAGCGAAAAGTCTCCAATGGACGACCATCACGCTATTGCCCTATTTCGCCATTTCGCCTGTAAACGCCAGTCGTCATAGACGGGGCAGGAGTCTCTTTTGTGATTAATCAGCGGGGCAGGTGCACCCACTAAAAGCTACCCCTCCCGGCGCTCAGTGGGTTGATGGTGGGCGATGGTGCCGCACAAAGTTCCGCGACAGGCCACTAAGCCGCCCGAGCAGACGGGAAGGAGCCACCAAGACCACAAAGAGACAGGCTCCGACTGGGCAAGAAATGGCAAAAGAGGAAGCATTGAGCATGCATGGTGCTTTACTCTGAATAGAACCGAAGGCCACATCACAATATGCCATAAAGTACGATCTTCGGGGTATGAAAAAGACTGAAAAAAAAGACTGAAAAAGTCAAAGGATTTGTTAACATAAAATTTCTAAATTCAACGGAGCGAAAAGGCAAAAGGTCAAAGCTCAAAGATTATCAAAAGCAGGGCTATCAAGCACAACAAAACCACGCACTGCTAAACACAGACCACAAAGTGCCTCCACCAGATCGGCCCTGATAGCGGGTCAGAGCCTCGGCAATACCTCGCCTTGCACGTTTTTTTTTCTTCTTTTTATCTCCACACAAGAGGCAACATCACGGACCACAGAAGAGCGTAGACACACGTAGACAACCGTTGACGACGGCCTGCTTACATGATCACCTCGTTGGCCACATCGCGCTTCAGCTCCTTGAAGGGCAGGCACACGCAGTTCTGCACGCGGATCTCGTCGCCCACGCCGCACTCCTTGCCCAGAATCGTCACCGACTGCACCTTGACGCCGTTCTTGACAATCGTCGTGCTGTGGTTCGCCACCGACGTCGGCGAGCCCTCAACACGCGCCCATGCACCGACACGGCTGTTCCATCCGATAATCGAGTACAGCACGCAAGCATCGTGCTTGATCTCCGAGTCCTCGAGCACAATCGACTCCTTGATGCGCGCACCAGCGCCGACCGTCACCCGCGGGCCGATCGACACGTTGGGGCCCAGCTTGGCCGTCGGGTCGACGTGCGCCGACGGGTGGATGAAGACGGGCTGGATGATGTTGGGACCAGGTGCCGCCAGCTCGGGCGACTTGGTCTGCCAAGCCTGCTGCAGGTACAGCGCGTTGGCCGGCACCGCCGAGCCAGCCGTCTTGATCTGCCGCCAGAAATCGCGCGTCTCGTACACAAAGAACTCCTTGCTGTCGGCCATGTCCGACAGGATATCCTGCTCGAGGCGGATCACCTCGTTGTGCTCCTCGTCGTCGTTGTCGTACTCGATAAAGCTGCTGGCCAGGTTCTCCGACGATGGGTAGGACACGAGGCGCGAGGGGCGGTCCGTGCGGCGCTTAATCGCAGTGCGGATCGAGGGGAAGATGGCCTCGGTGCTGAACAGGTACACGCCGCAGTTGATGAGGTTCGAAATGTGACTCTCGGGCTTCTCGACGTAGTGCAGCACGCGGCGAGTATGGCTGTCTGACACAATGCAACCAAAGTTGCTGGCCGCCTCCTCGGACACGCGCGTGCCAAGAATGATGGCCTCGGCGTCCTTCTCCGTGAACATCTTGAGCATCTCGCCCAGCGGGAACGAGCAGCAGACGTCCGAGTTGATGACGAACAGGCGCTCGGGGCGGCCCTTGAGGATGGCGTCGCGGAAGTGGTACAGACCGCCGGCAGTGCCCAGCGCCTGGTACTCGCGCAGGTACTTGATCGACAGGTTGGGGAACTCGGTCGACGCGTCCTTGATGAAGTCGCGGAACACAGACTCATCGTAGTAGCCGATCAGGTACACCTCCTGGATCGAGGGCACCTTGGCGATGGCCGTCACGCAGTGCCAGATGATCGGGTGGCCGGCGACGTCGAAGAGGGGCTGCCAAGTAAAAGTTAGGATAAAGTCGTAGATGAAAGGGAGGATGCAAATGGAAACGCACCTTGGGAACGTCAAGAGAGAGCGGCCGGAAACGAGTACCGCGCGACGAACCACCGACCTGTGTAATTGTTAGCATTGTGTCCTTGTCCATCTCCCCCTAACTATCCTCTGGCCTTCAGCCTTGCGCCTCGAGGCTCTCCTTTATCGCCCAACTCACCAGAATAACGGCCTTGGTCGTCGGGGCGGTGACGCCGTTCGACTGCTTCTCGCGGTGGGGGATCTGGAGAGTCGCCATATTTGCTGCTGTAAGATTCGAATTGGTGATGTAGGGTGTATTGCAAATCGCAAAAACAGGAGACGAATGCAAATTAAAAAGGAGGGAAAAGGGAGAGGGCGGTATCGACGAATTCGGGGCTTCCCAACAAGGACAGGTTTTCGTTGTTCTCTTCTGCTGCCAATTTCAGCAAAGTAGGGTAGGGAGTGGTGGCAGTTGCTGGTGGTGACTGCCCCCCCCTTTTCAGAGAGCTCGAAGCTGCTATGGTGTCCACCGCCACCAAACTTTCCCTTCCCCACCTCTTCCCCCATACACTCGTCCACTCAGACATTACGGTTGCTCTTGCACTTTGGTCGTCATTGGGCCAATCAGGCGCTAGTCGTCCGCTCGTGGCATGTGAACAGTGCAGAGTCAAGAGAAGGTGCACTTGGTACTGGATCCCGGACTATTCTTCTACCGGACTCCGTCTAATACACGTTAGTGCCTGCCTCATTGGCTGCGAGGCTGGGACTGCCTGCCTGGCCTGGAAAGGGAGACCCTCTTTTCTGTTCCCCTGAACTTGCCCAGCAACAGCAAAACGCCTGCTCCCTGGCAAAAGCGTGAGGACTCGGCGGCAGCTCCTTCCTTAAATGCAATCTGTTAAGGATGCCCGCAAAACTCACGCAATTCGCTAACAGACGCTACCGCAATCCTGGGTGCACGCCGAGTCGTTTACTCCTTCCCTCGACAGACCGTTTGCACGTCCTGCTGTGAACGTCCATATTCACGCGAATGTTCATTGCAGCTTTTTTGCTTCAACCACAATCACAATTCACCCCTTGATATTCAATTTTTTGCTGCTTGTAGCCTGTTGACCGCTTTTTGCATACTTGTATTGTTTTCTTAGTCGTTTGCCTCTTGTCTTTTCGGCCGCTTCCTCTCCTTTGTTTACTTTCTCTCACGAGCATCACCACTGCCAGTTTTAGGCCAGTTTCGCTGCAGATCGAATGACGGCCAGCACGGTTTCTTCCAGAAGCTTGACCGAGAGCTCTGCCATGCGGCTCAACGTCAAGCAAGAGCCGGGCGGCTACCCTCTCACTGGTGTCACCATGTCCGCCCATCCAGCAGCACATTCACAACAGAATAGTCGGTTTGCCCGATCAGGCGCCCGTACGTTTTCTCCTTTTCTCTCTTTTTCTCTCATACTTTTTTTTTCTGGTCTTGAACAGGATACTGACACCCTCCAGCTAGCATTGACACCCGTATCGGGCGTCAGACCGTCACCGATAGCCACGGCGGCGAGGGCGTGGACGACGATGACACCCCAATCCTTATGGAGGTCCGCAAAATCAAGACGCAGCCCCCTGAGAGTATCCTGGACCGACTTGATGCTCCTCATGCTTTCCCTGCCCATGCCAATCAAGGTCACCCGAACGTTAGCTTCGTTTCGCACGGCTTCACGGCCATTGGCGACAAGGTCAAGGAGCTCAATGATACTCTGGGTGAGCTGCAGTCTCTTGGCATCCAGCATGTCACCAGTCTTCCCGAACTTGTTCTCGTCGGTGACCAGTCAGCTGGCAAGTCCAGCCTCATGTCGGGGTTTTCGGATATCTACCTGCCACGGAGCGAGGGTGCCTGCACGCGCTGCCCTGTCCACATTCGCCTTTCGGGCGCTCAGGCCGGTGGTCCTTGGGCTTGCCGCATTTCTCTCCAGCAAGACTATGACTACCGTCCACCGCAGGGTGTGACACGTGCCAATCCTTTTGGCCCTTGGTTTGAGAAGCGCCGGGACATCAAGGACTTTGCCAACCTCAATGACCCATCCAAGATAGAGGAAACACTACGGTGGGCCCAGATCGCCACGCTGAATCCAAAGCACGACCACAGTCTGTACAAGCCCGGTACTGGCGAGTATTGGAAGCGGTACCACCCGCTGTCGAGTGACGGTGGCGATGCCTTCCGCAACGAGGCGGCTTTCAGCCCCAACACGGTGGCTCTGGATATCAGCGCACCTGGTCTTGCTGACCTGAGCTTCTACGACCTACCGGGTGTCTTTACGAGTGCCAAGCAGGATGAGGACCAGTATCTTGTCAAGGTCGTCCGCAACTTGACGGCCAAGTATATTTCCCACAAGCAGGCCATTATCTTGTGGGCGGTGCCGATGAACGTTGACTCCGAGACCTCGTCGACCTTCTCCATCATCCGTGAGCAAAAGGCTCAGAACCGCACAATTGGCATTATGACCAAAGCCGACTTGTTGCCTCCCAACCCGACGGCCGCAGCACAGTGGATGGCCATGCTCCGCGGTGAGCAGCACAAAGTCGGCCATGGCTACTTTATGACGGCACGGCCCATTGTCACTGAAGATCTGCTGCCCAATGAGATGGTCCAGTCGTCTCATCGTGACCCGTCCCGCCCAGCCGACGAGCTGGAACGCCAGGGTGCATTCGAAGAAGCCTTCTTCAACAAGCAGCTGCCAGGCATGGCCAACCAGGAGTGGCGTGACTGCTTCCGCGACTTTGAGGACCGTTGCGGTGTGAACCGCCTCGTGGCCTTTATGTCCCAGCAGCTCGGTCATGAGTTTGCAAAGTGGTAAGTAGATTCGTACCCCCATGATTAATCTAAATAGAAGCTAACATCGTATTTCAGCCTCCCTGAAATCAAGGAAAAGGTCTCGATGAAGCTACTCGACGTCAACTACGAGCTGGCCCAGCTTCCCGATATGCCCGAGAATCCCGAGCTCGAGATCCGCCGCAGCCTCGTTGCGTTCACCTCGCAGGTGCGCTCGATTGTGGATGGACCACAGCTGATGCCCCTGCTCAATGGAATCATTCAGCAATTCCAGGAGGACATTGCGAATCTCAAACCCAAGTATAAGGTCAAGGTGGAGTCTTTCTCAAACGGCCCGGCAGGGAGCGGACACAATAGACCCGTCACAGACAATAACGGTCGCATTGACCTGACACTAGGCGATAACGACGACGTGTTGAGTGCCAATGGAGGAGGGTCTCCTGCTCCTGGCTTTGCGTCTGTTCCGCCTTCGGGCGCGTCCATGCCACGCCGTCGCCAGCACAGCATTTTCCTGGACGGCCAGGCCGACATTACCGGACCAAGCACTCCGTCCAAGCGGGCTCGCGGGATCAATGGTTCCGTTAAGCAGGAGGACCAGTCCGAGCACGGCGGCGACAGTCCCGCATTTGGTGCTGGCTCCAGACGTGTGCTCTTCTCGCGGCCAGGACAACAGGGCGCCGACCAGCATAAGCAGGCCCGCTCTCTCCAAATGGTACGCGATATTATTGACGCCAGAATGAAGCCCGGCATGCCCAACATTGTCACCGAGGATATTTACAACTCGCTGTCTATGGAGGCCATCCGGCCCTGGATGGACCCTCTACTTCAGATGCTCGACCGTGTATATAATCTGCTCGACGCCAAGCTACATGAGCTGCTCTCAGTCGCTCTCAGCAACCTGCGCAAGCGCCTCATCTACAAGCACGCGTCATGCGCTCTCAAGAAGTTTTTGGTTGACCGTATGACCGAGGTCCAAACCACACTCCTGCAGCACTACCAGCTCGAGACCCGTAAGTACTACACGCTCGACCGCGAGGCGCTCGCACGCAACGAAGAGGCCGAACGTATTGTCTTAACGCGCCATCGCCATCATTACCGCATGGTCGCCTACCTCGGAGAGCAGCGCGGCAGAGAACGCTCCATCCCCAAGGACTGGGAAGCCATGAGCGACGACGAGCGTACCCGCGAGAAGGCGATTATGAACCAAGAGCTCGCCAAGTTGGGCCCCGACGAGTACACCCGCGAGCTCGGCGTCTGCGCCAATGTGCGTGGCTACTACCGCACGGCTGCCACCCGCTTTGTCGACACTTGCACCATGCACATCTCGTCCGGCCTGCTGCCAGACGTCACCGACCAGCTCTCCAAGTCGTATCTGGATAACCAGCTGGGCGTTTTTGATAGGACAACCCCGCAGACGTTCCTCGACCTCATGGACGAAGATGAGACGACGGCCCAGAAGCGCGCCAGCCTCAAAGACGACCGCAACCGGTTCCAGCTAACCATGGAGTCCATCCAGCGCCTCGAGAACTCGAGCCAGTACTCACAAGAGCAGCCAACCCAGCCGCAGTCGCAAGTCCATGTGCAGGTCGATGGTGATATTTGAGCTGTTGTCTGTGGGGTTGGTCTTTTTCCCCACCACGATTTATGATTGTTCTTTCTGTATTTGTGGTTTTCTGCTTGATTTGTTTGTTGATTTTTCACATCTCCCACCTTTCACTTTCCGCACCATATACATACAGTATTGAATAGCGGCTGTATTTTTAGATTTGCACGGCGGGCATCGAGCAAAAGCACATTGTATTTTGAAGGAGGAAGGAAACACAAAGGACCGGTAGAAAAGAGGGTATATTCTGCGAGATGTACCGGATATGGACGGACTTGATTTAATCTCATCTGATTTCACTAAATAGATAAGGTAAGATGAGAACAAAATGTTCCAGGTAATCTAGTGCATATTATGTATCTGCAATCAAAAGGGGGTTGACAAGACCCTTCCGGTACAAAAAGGTCAATGTAAAAATCTGCCTATTCGTTTGTTGACTTCATTGTTCCTTCACATATGAAGCTCATTGAGGTTATTAATAAAGCTTTTGTATTATCCCTCATTCAATCTCTCCTTCTCAGTCACAAAATCAAACAAGCATAATCCAAATTAAAGTCAAAGAGCCTCTACAGAGACAGTACAAAACACAACACAGGTGACAAGAAAAATAAATCGTATTAATGAGACCGGAACCCCAAAGTTTCCATTCCCCAAAATCCCCAACCTCCTTGCTATACAAACTAATTTTTCGCCTGCGAATTCAAAAGACAAGAGTATCAAAGTGAAGAAAGAACACAAAGAAAAGACAAAGAAGACGCAATGAAAACCACAAGAATGTAAATGGATGACAAAAAGAAAACCACCGATAATTGTGCTGTAATATGACATAGAAAAAGTGTGGCAGATGCAAGAAGCCACAGAACGTAAGAGTAATGATGAATGTAAACATAAACCAAGCAAGGAAAAAAAAGCACACAATGCACCTGACATAAGTTTTCCCCGTCGCTAACCGAATGATGCCGTATATACCATTAATGAAAGAGAATGAGCATGATAGATATGTAGTTTGTAGTTGTAGTTGTGAATGAGGTGTGTTCATAGAAGGGGGTTTGGTGCTTGTGGAGAGAGGATGTTTAAAGCTCCTCTTCGATAGGTGATTGAGACTCGGGCGCGTTAAGCAGTGTCCGGACACCTAGGGGGTATGTGCGGTCGCTGTCGCGGACTGCGCCAAAATCGAGAATCTAAGACATGTTAGTATTTGTGTGTGTATAAAAAGCCAGGTGAAGCCAGGTGGAAAGGGGACAAAGTAGCTCACCTCAATATACGTAAGATTGTCCCGTTGAACGGCGGCGACGCAACGCCGAGCGTCAAACTTGACCTGCCAGACTCCAGTAAGGTCACTTAGCAGGTCCTGAATGCACTCACCGGTCTGGATGTCCCACATCTTGACCGTCTTTTCACTACCCGAGATCACCTTGCGGCCGTCATGCTGGAAACAGGTGATGGCGCCCGTATGCGCGGTCAACGTGCTCTTGCAGGTGCCGGTCTCGGGGTCCCAGACACGGAGGGTACTGTCGGCGGCCGCAGACACTAGCTTCTCGTCGCGTAGCTCAAGCAAGCCGACAAGCAGTGCGTGGCCCTCAAGTGTATAAAGGCAGGCGCCAGTGTCCAAGTCCCATATCTTGACAAGCGAGTCCATGGATCCAGATATACAGCGGTTGCGCTTCATATCCAGAACCACGCTGTATACCCGCTGGGTGTGGCCTTGTAAAACATGCAGCGACTCGCCCGTGCTGATGCGCCACACACGCACAGTGCTGTCGTAGCTGCCAGAGACAAGGATGTCGCCGTGAGCTGCGATCGACCGAACGGAACTAGTGTGGCCAGAAAGAATGCGGATGAAGTAGGGGCACTCGGAGTCGTTGGCCGGTGGGCCGGTCTGGATATAACGGCGAGAGCCCGGCTCCGGAAGACGCCAGACACGGAGCTGGTTGTCACGCGAGCCAGTGATGATCAACGGCTTAGGTGGCATCATGACAGGCTTGCCGTCCTCGAATTTGCCAGTAGCCTTAGGCATGAGAATCTGCAAGCAGCGAACGGTCGAGGTATGGCCGTAAAACACTTGGGTGCACAGTCCCTTTTCAATGTCCCACACACGCACTGACCTATCGGTACTACCAGAAACCAAAACATTGCCCTCGTACTGGAGAGCCCAGACACCGCCTTCGTGGCCCTCGAGTTTCTTCAGCAGCTTGCCCGTCTTCGTGTCGTAGATATGGATCAAAGTGTCGTCGCTGCCCGTAATGATCTTGTCGTCGTCGAACTGCAGGCAGGTAATAACGTGGCGAGGGTGGGCGGTAAAGGCAAGATGCTGTGGCTTCACCTTGCCGCTCGTCCAGTTCTGGCGAATCATATGGTGACGGCGGTAGAGGGACTTGAAAAGATGAAGGTTGCGCAAGCTCGGCAGGTTGACCATCTTAGGGTTCGGGATAGCCGCAGCAGCAGCGCTGGCAGCAGAGATGGGACCTTCGGACTTGTGCACCTGGGGCCATTGAGACGGCTTCTCTTCTTTGGTCACTGCCTCCTGAGCACTGGCCCGCCGTTTCGAACGCTCTGTGCCCGGATAGGCCGTGATGCCACGTTTCCGCTTCGATGTCCGCACCCGCGGTGCAGACGTCTCAGGCTTGGACGAGCGGATGAGGTCAGTCTCGTCAGCCTCCATACGGTTGCTCAAGCTCAAGTCGACCTCGCAGCCATGAGCACCAACGGGGTCCTGCCAGCCCCAGCCCTGCGCGATGGCGCGTTGTAGCTCGCCAGACGGCAGCTCAAACCCATCTCTGTCCAAGAGTTCCTTCCAACCCGTCTCGTTGCTGTCAACTATGATACGCCAGTGCTTCGACACCTGTGCAGCACGGCACATATCCTTGAAGTCGAGGTAGGAAAGAACGTGGAGACTGAGCTCAAGCGGCAGCTGCTTGAGAAAATCACACTTAAGGGCCGGGTTGACGACATCCGCAACAGTCTGCAACGTCTTCCGTGGGCATCTGCGGAGGAACTGGTACATCATAAACGTCTTGATCTCGTTTGGCATGGTGTCGAATCTCTCCAACATGGACTGCACGGCCATGAAGTTCATCCTTGACATAGTACCGTCAGTCGAGTTGTTGGCGCCGGCAGGCTGTGAAAAGGAGTTGTTGTAGCCCGGATACGGTGATGAGTCAGCAACCTCAGTGGATTGTGACCGTGTCGTCATCCAAAGGGGTTGGCGAAGAATGTGGTCGTCCAGTTCGTCGTGGTCGTCGTCGTGAAGTTGAGAGGTCGTGTGTACAGCGGAGAGCGTGGGCGATAGGCGAGGACTGGGCAGGCTGGCATCGAGGATGCCCACGTTTCCGAGAACACGCGGCGGCAATGCCCGCACAGTCTGCTGCAAAGACTCGTCGGCATCGGGAAAGCTGTCAGTGTCGGCATCGGCGATAGGCGGCGTGGCCACCGTGTTACTAAAGACGGTGTGCGTGTCGCTGCCCGTGGGACTAGCTGCCTCGTAAGGAGCGGGTGTCGTGCTCGGGCCCGACTCTGACTTGTTGTCGCCTGCTGCCCGCTCGAGGCGGAGGGACCGAAACCGTGACGAGCTGCGATTACTGCTGGCTCCGATTCCGGAGTTGTCGGGTGTGGCGAGATATGAGGACTGGCCGTTGGTATGTTCAAGATCATGATCATCCTTCAGCAAGCCGAGTCCCAATCTCCTTGGCCGATCAGGTGCGGATGTGGAAGTCGATGTGGATGTGGATGTAGATGTGTTTGCAGATGCCCCATTGTTGGAAGAGCGAAGTACCTTGCGGCTAATGGTGGACACGGGAGAGCCAGCCAGCGAACTAGACCGAGTCGATCTGCGTAATGAAGTGTCGGCGGGTTGCTTTGATGACGAGGACGCGGGCTGTGGGGGTGATTCATGGCGTGGCGGTGGGCTCTCGACGCCGGGCTCAGGCTTTATCTGGCTGTCGTCCGTGATGCGTGCACGCGGAGGATGGCGGTGGAAGGGATTGGGGCGGAGAATGTGGTGATCGTCTTGGCTCTGTTCAAAGGAGGAGTGGAATTTCTGCGAGTCGTCAAATGACGACCAGGCGTCACTGTCGATGCCATCGTCAAGGTCGAAGCTGAACTTTGACAGTTCTGGCGGTGTCGGTTTGGCGGCGAGCGGGTACTCTTTGGCATCCAGGGACTGGAGTGTACGCGGTTCACGGACGTATAGCGGAGGATATGAACGCTTGGTAGTCGTTGTGGTCGTCACGGTCTTTGTCTCGACGCACTCGGCAATCTCAAACTGCAGCCGGGCACCGCGGGCGGCATCGGTCTCCGTGGCATCGTTCCAGTTGACCGACACCATCTGACTGGATCGAGGCCGGCTGACCTCGGTCGTCTTCTGGGGGGCCTGCGAGTCGCTCATTGTGAGGGAGATTGTCGTGGTCTTCGTGCAGGTGATCGAGACCACGTTGCTTGTAGAAGGGTATCAAGGTAGGTGAGAATGTAGTCAATGATGGGAAGAAAGAGATGTTGTCGTCGATGCGGATGCAAGTTGATGGCGACAGACAAAAGTGCAAAGAGAGGGTTTAGGTCGGTGTATCGTGAGGACTAGAGTGCGTTAATGACGACACTGATCGGGATGTCTTCGGCAGCGGCGAGGGAGGGATGGTAGAGGCAAATATCGGCGGCACGATGTCTTTCGACGGATATCCAGCCAAAGGGCACAAAAAGAAAAGACTCACGATGAGATGGTGGTGAGGAAAAGAGAGGAGGCTGGCCGAATCGATAACGATTTAGACGGAAGTCGGACCCAACGCGTGCATGCTCAGCATCGTATATGGGCAGGAGAAGTCGATGCAAAGTGTCCGTCGGTGGTCGAGTGTAAAAGCGAGTCTGCAGGCGTCGATAGGCAGTCCAGGCAGACAGAATCCAAATATGGAGGTCCAAAAAAGTGTTGCCCAAAAAAGAGAGACGAGGAGGACGCGAGAGGAAAGTGAGGCAATGAGGCACGGAAAAGGGATGCGTGACAGTGCCTACAGATAGAGGCGGCTGGCAGCACCCTGAAAAGTGCAGTCGTGTTCGTGTCAGCCGTCGGGTTGTGTACACAGAGAGAGTCTGCTTGGGTTCCCTCTGTTGATGCTGTGTTGTTGGCTGGTGAGAGGGAAGAGAAAAAGAAACAGAGAAGGTGAGGAAGGCGTGCAAGTGCAGAAAGAGGGTCGCCGACGATGAGGCCGAAAAAGGGCTGGCCACCAGGGAAATGCGGGTTCTGCCTCCTCCGCTCCTTCCCTCTCTACGCCTTGGCCCAGCCTGGCCTAACGGGGGGGAAGGGACGAGTGGGCATGGGACCACCCCAGCGGCCGGCGATAAAAAAAAATCCTGTCGGCTGGGTAGGTTCTGTGGGCCGCGCGCCCCCTCCTCTCTTTCGGTCGCTCCTTCCCCCAAAGGCGGCCCAAAGAAACCCATGGATTCACGCCAAAACAACCCCAAAATCTGCCGCTCACGTGCCACGGCGCTCACAAATTTCTATGGTGCACGCTTTTTTCCCAGCGAATGATGGCCTGGACCTGGCCAAAATCCAGCCGCTAGCCACCGCGTACTCCGTCCGCTAAAAAGGCGGAAAAGACGTCCAGCGACAGGCCTCCCTTTCAACCTTTTAATGGGCAGGCAACGCGTTGTCGCACGAGTCCTTGTACCAGCGGATCTGACTGTTGTTTGTGGAGTGCGGTGCCGTAAGCCCATCGGAAGAGGCAAGTTGAAGAACAAAAGAATAGCACTATGTAAACGTGTTATTGTGTTCCCCCGCGGGCCATGCGAAAAGAGCAAGGAGCGCTGTCATCTGCCCTCTCCTGCCTGTTTCTGTTGTTTGTGAAATGTGACGGAAAACCTGGGAAGGTCGCTCAGATGACTGTCGGTCGCACCTGCCTTCGTAATCCGCAGACAGGGATGCCTCTGTACGAGCCGACAAACACTACGAAGCGGCGAGACATTCACAAACCACGAGGCCATAAAACGGAGCCCTTTCCCGGCGCTGTGGAAAGGGCGCATGGAGAACGGCGGAAGCGGTGCCGTTGCGCTGCCGCTGGAAAAATGGGCAGAAGGACAGGAGGCAGCCTTCTTTTCAGCACAAGCGCGCAGGCGACTCCGGCGGCCAATGCAGACTGAAAGGAGCTGCAGAAATGACCAAGAAAATCCAGAAAATCCAGCACGGCGGAAACAAAGAGGAGAGGGCTCCGAAAAACTGCACCTGGCACGTCCTTGCCACCACATGTTCCCAGGGGCGACAAAGTGTCTTTGAGGCTCGCAAGCCCTCGCAAGTTCATTTGCGTTTAGCACTATTACTTACCATTTGGCATCTCGCACCTTCCTCGCATTCGGCGCCTTTGTCCTCCAGCTATTCCGTAGGCTCCTTCCCACTGCATCACGCCGTTGACGTACTTTCCGTATCCTGCCTCCTGTCTCCTGCCTGTTGACGCTGGTTGTCACCGCCAGAACGGGAAGGAGTGCCCACCCAACTGCCAACCACCAACTGCCAACGGACATACTCTCCCCGCTCGCCCTTGCCTGTTGTCTTTGTTAGATAACTTCCAACCAACGGCACGCGTCGCTAATTAATCCATGGTTTTGCCTCTTTCGCCAGCTCCTTGTAAATAACGCTCGATACTTCAATCCAGCCGTACCATTTCGGTCTGTTGTTTTTCTGTCGTCTTTTGTTATTCGGCTGGTCTTCTGGCCCTGTTGTTCAACCCAGTCCGCGCACCCATGGCCCGTCAACAAAAAGAAATGCATGGGCTGTTCCGAGCACCCCAACTGGCCCTTGTTACGCGCCGAAGATCGCGTCATGCACAGACCTAGCAGACGTTCTATCCCATATCACCGCGTCTGGGCACTGTGACCGAATGTGATTCCGGAAAAACAAGCTACTATGTCCTGCGCTTTGCAAATGAAAAAGAAAAGTGGCCGTAATGCACGCTCTCAGTCACGCACGTTGCATCGCGGGTTACAACGCGAAAAGGCGGCTGTTTATTCCAGAAGCTCGTTTGCCCCATTCTGGGAAGTGGCCGCAGAGGGCCGCATTGCTTTCCGCTGTATGTAAAGTGGTTTGTGAAGCATGGAGTTTCTATACGTGGTGAAAATGGCAAACTGCCAGGTCGTCCAAGATGGCATCTAATAAAGTGAGATAAGAACAGTCGGACGAGCTTTGTTGATTTCCAACGACTGGCTGATAATTGTATCAGAGGGCATGACACTAAGTCCACACAAGATGTAAATGAACCATTTGCTTCTTACAGCTGTAGAGTGAATCTTTTGATACAATATGTTGTCAGTGCTTGGAATAGCCCCAGCGCGGGTCAACTCGAGAAATGATATTTGTGATCGTTTGCCCTGCACACTTCAGAGTACTTCGTAAAGTTGAGCAATCAAGCTTTAAAGATTTAAGCCATAAAAGTGCAGTCCTTCAAAATTCGGCCGAAATCACAAGATGTGTCAACAGATCAATCTTTCCGCGGTGTTCTGAATTGTGGAGTGGGCTCATTAGCTGTGATGGTAATTTTTACTTTCACGGCAGACTGGTTTTCGATTAAAAAAAAAAGAATTGTGCTTGAAATAGTCTATTTGAAAGTGAAATCTATACATTACAAATTGGATCTTGACATAGGTAAATTTAAAAAGGGAAAAATATAAAATAAAGGTAATACAAAATGCAATGAAAAGAATCTATTTAAAGTAGCGTTATTTACACTAAAACCTCCTCAAATAAACTCAACAATATCTTGTCCAATTCAT
>JANSLP010000238.1:0-52199 GCA_029298735.1 Ophiostoma sp. CBS 140.51
CAGATTTTCTTCAAAATTAAAACAGCAAACGTCTTAAAATTATGTAAAATATCATAACATATTTCTTTTATTCTCATCAATTGATTTTGTGCCGTAATCATCGCTAGGTGTCATTCAAGTATACATTTCGAGTCTACCGTCATAGAAAGTGACTGTTCAACTCATCCTTGCTGAGAGGCACAGCCTTCTCGACAAGATCCACCATCTTTTCGTTCGTCTTCACACTAATCGGCTTGCCACCATCTGTAGCACCAACACTTTCCAAGTACCGGGCCATCTCGACAACCCATCCGTTCATCTCGCCCACCTCAGTCTTCTTCCCCGCCGACGCGTCCTGGAACATGGAGCTGTTATTGTCCTTGACCAGCTCGCCGACGCGGTAGACCATGGCCCGCAGGCTCTTGAACGACAGTCTCTCAACAAGTGCGTCCTTGTCGGTGCCACTGTTCCCATCCTGACCAAAGATGGTACCGTTTTCAATCTCGTGCAGGACCAGTGTGCGTAAGACGGAGCTCGCCTCTTCCAAAAGCTCATCAATAATTTCAGGCACAGCCGACTCGCCTCCCGGAACAAAAAGAGCACCATTCTTGCACCGTAGAATCGCCGTCAGCGGGTTAATGATGCAGTTGACGACAAGCTTCTCGAGCTGCAGCACCCATAGCTCGTGGCGCGGGGCCCAGCGTGCATTCAGTTGAGAGGCAGCCATAATCTGCTGCACAAGATAAGAGTCCTGGCCTGGGGCTGCCAGATCGTTGTCGCCTACAACGCCCAAAACGATATCAGCCAGTGAAGCATGGACACTTGCAAACGGTCCTATTGAGAAGACGCCGTGGGTCACGATGCATGCGAGCCACTGCGGGCTTGCCCGTTCTGCAGATGTGCTGGGATGCCGTGCATCATTATAGATGGCGCCGTACGGTGGCCATAGCTTGTTCATGCCGTTTTGTGCAAAGGCAACGGTCGATTCCGGACCGAGGTAGCGTCGTAACCAGTCTGCCGTCTTGAGCGCATCCTGTGCCTTGGTGGAGATGACGAGATTGGAGATGTTGCTAATTTCGGTCGACTCTTGCCCTGACGGCGGTGGTGCTTCTGACCACATCTCGACGTCAAAGTCGGTGATCCGTGAGCTGTCGTCATCAGTGTCCTTTTGACCTTCTAGGTAGCTCGGTGGATGGAGTACCACACCTGGATTCGATCTCCATTGCTCCAACAGACCTGGACGGTGAACAACCAATGTGATGGGTGGCCGGTTGGGCATCTTGGCGAGCGATACGGCAAAAAGTCGGCCCAAGTTTCCCATGCCGAGGACATAGATGCGTCGCCGTTCGTCATCCTCAGAAAGGCGATTGGCGGCAGCCTTCTTGTTTGTGTTAGACCCACCCGGCACATCATCGGGGGTCCATTTGTAGATCTTCGGCCCTGTTGCATTGTCCTGGAGTGTACGTGACAGCCAATCCGGAATGGCAGCTTCTGCCGGTTCAGCTGTCTTCATGGCGCCGGTCATCGGCGTGGAGCTGAAGGTCCGTCTAGATGGTGCCGTGTTATGGTCGTTCACAGCGGCACGCCAGCATATGCGACAGGATCGTAAGAAAGTGGTGAGCTGTGGAGGCGTAAAAGGGCGTCCGAAAGCCATGATGTGAGGCCGAGGTAAAGATCGTGCCCCTTCTGAGAGTAAACACCGTCTCTGTGCTCGATTGGACGTTGATGTAGGTGGTCGGCTACCTTACATAAGCTACAGCGAAACGGCTGGCGGCGGCACTTCAGCGGCTTTGGGGGGGCGATGGCCCGCTGTAGCCTAGCTGCCTAGCGGGTAAAAAACCACTTTAAGAGCAAAAAGTGTCACGTGCTGTCGCGGAAGCGTCGCGATTCTTTCAACTTTTTGAAAATGACGTTTTAAAAGGTCGATCGTCACTCGCCTTTCATCCTTTGCAATCTACACAACCCATGCATTTTGCGACCCAGCACCGACCACACGCTCCCTATCAACGTGCGAGAAACTGGACATTAACCTGAGATGGTCGAGAGTGTTGTCGCATATTCTGTCGACCACTGAATCCATTTTGACCGACTTCTCGCCCCTCCCTTCGCTCTCGGGCGAAGCTATCCATCCGAGACGATGTCGTCTTCTCGGGAGGACGATGCGGTGGCCGATGCCCATGACACCAACGTCAATGTCAATGACACCGACATGCTCGACGAAGAGTCGGCCATCAAGGCGCTGACGGAAAACGTCCGCGACCAGGACGACCTCGAACGCGACATTACCTACCAGGCCGAGCTCGCCCTCATCGACGCCGAAGACAAGCGAGACGAGAAGCGCATCGAGCGACTCGAAGTGAACAAGACGAAACTGGAATCCCAAAAACACACATACCAGCAGAGACTACGAGCGACATCGACGGCCAACCCGGTACTGCGACGGCGATTCGAAACAGAGATTGCCAAACTGACGGCCGAGATTGAGACGGCCGACAGCGACCTTGCCGACTTTCGCAAACGCATCAACCAGCGACATGTGGCGGCAGAGAATAATGACGGGACAACAACTCCGAGCGCAGACGACACGACCGCCGGCAACCACCGCCTGCCCAACGAGACACAGCGGGAGTTTTTGATTCGCACAGGCAAGATTACGCCATTTGCCAAGTTTGGCGGCGCACGGCCCGAAGGTGTGGAGGGCAACCTGGCCGATGTCATTTTGGATGCCGAGGAAGAGGCGGTGGCAGAAGAGCTGGCGGGAAGTGAGCGCAACGAGCCACACTCGCACCAGAACTTGCGGCTTCCTGGCTTCTCAGAAGGTTTCCAGGCCGTCAAGCTGGGCCGGGCAGACAAAGCGCGCGCAGAAAAGGAAGGGAAAGAAGTTCAACCAGGACCAAGTACCACCGTCGAGGCATCAGTCGAGTCAGAATTCTCGCTGCGGCCAAGGAAGAAGCGGAAAACACGGCCAGTCGACTCTGATGAAGGATCGGATTATGGCGGTGGAGGCGACGAGGATGAATGGAAGCCAGCAGGCGACTCGTCTGAGCCGGGAACGGCACCTCAATCTGACGAGAGCGACGACGACGACACGACCGATTTTACGAAAATTACACAGCCAAAAGCCAAGACGCAACGAGGGCGGAAGGCGCGCATAATAGCGAGCGAGACGGAAGGTGACTCGGACAGCAAGGTCAACTTGAGCGGTGTCGACGATGGAAACGAGTCGGTCTACAAACAGCGACTCGATGATTGGGTTACGCGACGACGGAATGCACGACGCTTACGGCGACAAGCAGCCGGTCTGTCAGCTGACGACGACGACGATACACCTGAATGGTTCAAGCCATCACCAGACGAGCCCGACCACGTTTTTGAAAACGGTCTTCGCTTACCGGGCGACATTTATCCATCGCTCTTTGCGTACCAAAAGACGGCCGTCCGGTGGCTGGCCGAGCTCTACGACATGCGTGTTGGTGGTATTATTGGTGACGAGATGGGTCTGGGCAAGACAGTGCAGCTCATCTCGTTCGTGTCCGCTCTGCACTACAGCCAGCGACTCGACAAGCCGGTGATTGTGGTTGCGCCAGCCACGGTGCTCCGGCAATGGGTCAATGAGTTCCACAGATGGTGGCCGGCCCTGCGCGTGTCCATTTTGCACTCGTCGGGCAGCGGTATGCTGAGCGTCAAGGGCGAGGACCGCATCGAGGAGGAAGAGCTGGCGTGGGACAATCGGCCGCAGAAACGCGGATCGAGTGCGGCGGCCAAGAAGATTGTCGACCGCGTCGTCAAGCACGGCCACGTTCTTGTCACGACCTATGCTGGTCTGCAGACATATGGTGATGTCCTCATTCCCGTCAACTGGGGCTATGCGGTGCTCGATGAGGGCCACAAGATCCGCAACCCCAACACGGCCATCACCGTCTACTGCAAAGAGCTGCGGACACCCAATCGCATCATCTTGTCGGGCACGCCCATGCAGAACAACCTGACGGAGCTGTGGTCCCTCTTTGATTTTATCTACCCGATGCGCCTGGGCACACTCATCAACTTCCGCAACCAATTTGAGATTCCCATTCGCCTTGGTGGTTACGCCAATGCCACCAACCTGCAGATCATGACTGCCCAGAAATGCGCCGAGACGCTCAAAGACGCCATCAGCCCGTACCTGCTGCAACGCCTCAAGGCTGATGTGGCCACCGATCTTCCAAAAAAGAGCGAGCAGGTGCTGTTTTGCAAGCTGACCGAGCCGCAGCGGCTAGCCTACGAGCTGTTCTTGAAATCCGACGAGATGAATGCCATTTTGCGCAAAGCGCGGCAGTCACTCTACGGCATTGACATTTTGAGAAAGACGTGCAACCACCCGGACCTGCTGGAACCTCAGCTCAAGCACAAAGAGGGCTACTACTGGGGCAACCCCAACAAGTCGGGCAAGATGCAGGTCGTCAAGACGCTGCTGCAAATGTGGAAGCGCTTCGGCCACAAGACGCTGTTGTTCTGCCAAGGTACACAGATGCTCGATATTTTGGAAGCGTTTGTCCAGCGCCAGGGTGACATCAACTACCTGAGAATGGACGGCAAGACGGCCATCAAGGACCGCCAGACCCTTGTGGATCGCTTCAACAACAGCCCCGACATTGACCTGTTCTTGCTGACAACCAAAGTCGGTGGTCTCGGCACCAATTTGACAGGCGCCAACCGCGTCATCATCTTCGACCCAGACTGGAACCCGTCGACGGACGTGCAGGCGCGCGAGCGTGCGTGGCGCCTGGGCCAGAAAAAAGAAGTCACCATCTACCGGCTGATGACCGCCGGCACGATTGAGGAAAAGATTTACCACCGCCAAATCTTTAAGCAGTTCTTGACCAACAAAGTGCTGAAAGATCCCAAGCAGCGGACGACCTTTGGCCTGCACGATCTGCACGACCTCTTTAGTTTGGGCTCGTATGAGGACGGCGTCACCGAGACGAGCGAACTCTTCCAGGGCAGCGAGGTCAAAGTGCCCACGGGGCGGAAACAAGTCATTACGCCTGGACCCGACGCAGTGCCAATTATCACGAATGGCGATAAGGGGAAGGCAACGGCCTCTTCTACTGTTGCTGCAGATGGCGAAGGCGACGACGCGAAGCAGCTCCGCAGCATGCCGGGAGTGGCCAAGCTGGAAGAGTTCCAGCAGGGCGAGGACGGTGAAGCCGATGCTGCTGCCGACACGTCCCCCTCGGCCCAAGAGGACCGCATTATGAAGGGAATCTTTGCCCAATCGGCACTGCACAGTGCCGTTGAGCACGACATGATTATGAACGGCGGCAACGGTAATGGTAAACGTGCCGTCCAGGCTGACCGCCGCATCCTGGAACAAGAGGCCCGTCGTGTGGCATCTGAAGCCGCTGCCCATCTGAGGCAAGCCGGTGAAGAGGCCAGTCGCGTGCCTATTGGCACTGTCACTTGGACGGGTGAAGTCGGTGAAGCTGGTCGGCCGCGGAACGTACGTCGTGGCCGTGCTGGACCAAGCTCATCTGGCATTCTGGCCGGCATTGCCGACCGTCAAGGTCTAAGGGCGCCAGGTGGCCCTGGTTCTGCTGGAGGCCGCTCGCCATATGGCCGTTCGTCTTCGGGTACACCTGACAGAGTATCCGCTTCATCAGCTGGCATGACGATTGACGACTTTGAGCGGATGATTCCCAACTTCATCCGGCGCCACGGCGGCAAAGTCCCCTCCAAGGTGCTCGTCGACCACTTCAACCAGTACTGCACGGGCAAGCAGCAGGCGGCCGATTTCAAAAAGGCGCTGGATACGGTGGCACGGATGGAGAAGACGGGGTCCAGCATGCGTGCCATTTGGTCCCTGAAGCCAAAGTACGCCTGAACGTGCTGATTGTATAACATATCACTGTACATATCTACGATCATGACGAGCTTCATATAGTTTTACGATTTTTATTGTGTTTCAGAGGCTATTCCTCGCAAATGATATCCTTCTTGTAACCAGCCCACCACACTCGCTCCAACCCAAATCAATCCCATCCCTTTTCCTGCGGTTGTGCCAGAAGCAACATGCGACGTAGAAGAACTGTCAATGGGGACCAGGCAGAATTGCCGTTCCCCTCGGAAGTGTCAACACCGCGGGAGACATAAAAGAAAGACAAAGAGAGGTGGATAAGAGAGGAGTAAAGGAAGCGTATAAATTTTCAATGTGCCTTAAACCCCACGGGGGGTGAGAGTTGCAAAGAGAACTTATAAGAGTATTCCTCTGCTCCTCCATCCCACCCCTCCTTTTTTGTCATTGCTTTTGATGTCCGAGAATAAAAAAAAAAAACTAAAAAGGGAGAAAACGAAGCGAGGCAGGTCTTAAGACCTTGTCGATTCCAAAAATCGACAACTTTTGTAGGAAAGCCAGAGAACCAGTGACGCCGAAAATGACTGTAGCGGTCGAGACGGTCGAAACGACACGCTTACAGACGACGACCACGGCGACCACCCTTGCGGCGGGTCGAGTCGGAGGGCGTAGGGGTGACGTCCTCAATGCGGCCAATCTTCATGCCGGAACGGGCCAGGGCACGCAGAGCCGACTGGGCACCGGGGCCGGGGGTCTTGGTGCCGTTGCCACCAGTGGCACGGATCTTGATGTGCAGAGCAGTGATGCCCAGCTCCTTGCAGCGGGCAGCGACGTCCTGGGCAGCCAGCATGGCAGCGTAGGGAGAGGACTCGTCACGGTCGGCCTTGACCTTCATGCCACCGGTAACACGGCAGATGGTTTCGCGGCCACTGCACGGTGGGTTAGCAAATATTATCTCCTCGCCAGTCTCTCCTCATCTCCGCCCGCTCATTCAGTTGAATGCTTCGCGGGGTGGACGCACCTCAGATCAGTAACGTGGACGAAAGTGTCGTTGAAGGACGCGAAGATGCGGGCAACGCCAAAGACGAGCTCGCCCTCGCGGACCTGGGGGCCCAGGGAGATGTTCTCCTGGGCGGGCTTGACAGTCTTCTTCGGGGGCATGTTGACGGTTTGGGGGTGGGTTGGCGGGTTGTTGATGTTGATGGTGATGATCGTGGGACGTCGAAAGGAAGAAGACGAAAATTCGCAAAAAGAGGGATAGAGAAAATGCACCCGCCAAATTGTTAGCGTGTAAAAAACACCACACCCAAATTCTTACAGTGCCGTTCATTTGTCTTTTTTTGGTGGGGAACAATTTGGCTGCACAAAACTTCGTGGCGGTGACAGGTGGCAGAAAATGGACCAAGCAGAAGCCAGAAATGGGCGGGAAAAGCGCGGAAAAAGCCAGGGTTAGCGTGCCCTACCCTCATTTTTGCAGCAGAACATCTCAAAAAAAAGGCAACTGCTGACTGTGCGGTGGGACCATTTTTAGCGCGATTCTCAAATCTAGGGCACTCTTTCCCAATTTTCCCGTCTTTTCGCTCTTTTTCACTGCAGACCCACTCATTTCCCACCCAAAATTTTCTGGTACACTTCTCCTCTCGCCTGAAAACTTTTAGGTCTCGAAATCTTTCCTTTCCCTCTCTTCTTCTCTCTTTGACCATCGACAAATTATCGACAACTCGACCACCGACCGAGCATCTCGACAACAAATCCTTCGCAATGGCCTCCACTTCTACGTATGCACTCTCCCTCCCTCTTTCGTCCTTGTCTTGAACGCCGCCTTCTCGAGAAATTGGGTCGGCGGTCGCTTCACTCAAGCAGCAGATTTTTTCTTTTTTAGATTGTCGTGGTCCCCAACGCTGGATGTCAACATGTCTTTCCTTCTGTCCTTCATGGACAATTGAGAGACCGGCAGTCCAGTCTGATGTTTCCCGCACGTCTCTCCATCTTGTTGAGAGCAGACTCTTTCGTGTCTGCTCTCCTCAACTTGAAGAAGGCATATGTGCTGGGTGTTGAGTCTGAACGATCTCCCTCGTTTTGCCGAAAGGCACGGAAGCGTTCTTCTCTAAAACGAGTGCCTATCACAGTGACGAGCAGCCGGCTTCTTGCCTCGAAAGAGTTTGTCGTCGCCATCCGCTCTCGTCAGCTTGTGCAATGAGCAAAAAATTTCTTGGGCGGACTTGACTGTCTGCCCGAGGTGTTGTCGGCTTTGAGTGGTGCAATGGGACATACTTGGTTGAGCTAAGGACACATTTACTTTTTTGTTTCTTTCTCCTCTTCGTCCTCCCAACGCAATCTCACCGATTAAATCCAACAAGCGAGCCAGCCATCGAGAGAATGTCGCACTTGAGCAGCAGTTCTCCACAGGCGCTCCCTCATACCCGTTTGTTCGGTATGCTGGACTACGTACTAATCTTTCCCGACAACAGTTCCGTGCCTACGCACGACCACGTTCTGGTCCCCGAGACGCTCCTGAAGAAGCGCAAGAGCCAGGAGAAGGCCCGCGCTGAGCGCTCCGCTGAGGTTGAGAAGAAGAAGGCTGTAAGTACACACTGCACTCTCACTTCACACACAACACGAACAAAAAGAAAGAGGAGGAAATCGATATGATGCAAAACATACATCTTGCCAACTAGACTATTGTCAGTGCTGTTGCAAAATTAACCATCTTTCGGGTCTGATATCGAACTTGGGACATACATTTATTTGAATCATTTTATCTGTACATTCTTGTGCAAATGCAGGAGCCAGCAGCTAATTTTTTTTTTGTCCCTCAGGCCAACAAGGAGAAGCGCACCGTCATCTTCAAGCGTGCTGAGAAGTACGTCAAGGAGTACCGCGATGCGGAGCGCGAGCAGATCCGCCTGGCCCGCCTGGCCAAGGCCAACAACTCGTTCCACGTCCCGGCCGAGAACAACCTGATCTTTGTTGTCCGCATCAAGGGTATCAACAAGATCCCCCCCAAGCCCCGCAAGACCCTCCAGGTCCTGCGTCTGCTGCAGATCAACAACGGCGTCTTCATCCGCGTCACCAAGGCCACCCAGGAGATGATCAAGATTGTCGAGCCGTGGGTTGCTTACGGCTACCCCAACCTGAAGAGCGTCAAGGAGCTCGTCTACAAGCGCGGCTACGGCAAGATCAACAAGCAGCGCATTGCCCTGACCGACAACGCCATCATTGAGGAGTCCCTCGGCAAGTACGGCATTGTCTGCGTGGAGGATCTGATCCACGAGATCTTCACCGTCGGCCCCAACTTCAAGCAGGCCTCCAACTTCCTGTGGCCCTTCAAGCTGTCCAACCCCACTGGCGGTTTCCACACCCGCAAGTTCAAGCACTTCATTGAGGGTGGTGACCTGGGCAACCGCGAGGAGAACATCAACGCCCTGATCCGCCAGATGAACTAATCTTGCGAAGCAAGCTTTCTTTGTTGGTGATATCTCGGTGTATGTGTCTCTCTTTTAAAATGAAAATCTGCTGGCAATGATGATATGGTTGTTTTACTTTCTGCGGTATCGGATAAAAACATGTCTGTACGCAACGGCGTTTCTGGGTGGAAAAAGCACAAAAGCTACGGCTTCTTTTTAACTCCAAAGGTCAATCCTACAAAAAACATCATAAATATGCCACCCGTTCTTTCAATATCTGCGAGTGATGCGTGAACTGTGATATGAACTCAATGTGTGATGCCTCGATGTAGACTTTGATTATGTGAACAGTATGTAATATGGTATGCCGTCCTTTATTGCTATGAGTAAAATACATATGTATGGTATTGTATGAGATGAGTGTTCATAAATGTGTGCCCGTATTGGAGGCACAGCTGTTGCTGATATATTACGTCGTTGTCCTCCGTACCCCTGTACAAATTGTGCAAACCTCTCACTTCCCTCTCTCATATCTTGATATCAAAACTCGTGCCACAGCCGCAGCTGCTCGTCGCCGCCGGGTTGTCCACAATCTTGAACTGTGATCCAATCAGCTCCATTGTGAAGTCGACCTTGCTGCCGTTGAGCAGCTCGAGCGAGGGTGTGTCCAGGATAATCTTGGGCAGCGCCAGCGGGTCGGCCGCGCTTTCGGCGGACAAGGCCTCCTCGCCGGCATAGGCAAAGATGGTGTCGTCCTCTCGTATGACGGCACCCTCTTCACCCCCCTCAGCCAACTCGGCCGGCTCCGGCAACTTCTCCGGCAACGTCACCAGACTCATGACGTACTGGAACCCGTGGCAGCCGCCGCTCTCGACCTGGATGCGCAGGGCGAGGCGGTTGTTGGCGTCCTTCTCCATGACTTTGGCGAGGCGCTGGTGTTGTTAGCATGCGTGCAACGAGGCGCAATCAATAACAGTGGGAACGTACCTTTGCCGCCCTCGACGTAATCTCGAGGCGCATCTCGTTGCCGTCGTCGTCCTTTTGCGGGTTGAGGAGGGTCTGCGTGTTGGCTCGCCGAGATGTCGTAGAGAACGATCGTGGCTGCATTGCCGAGCTCCGGAGTGTGGTCCATGACGACAAAGTCTGGGTAGAAAGAGGGCTTGTCTGTTGACGCCGGCTGGAAAGGGACTTGTGTTGCCGTGCCCCTGTGTGTGATTCGGATGTGCTGGGCGCTGTGGCATAACCTCGGCGGGAGGTGTTGGCGACAAAGAGGCTCGACGTCGAAGGGGGCAGGAGGAAATCGAGAATCGGTGACGATGAGGTGGCCGGCACAAGACGCAGAGCCTTGCGGAGGTGCATGATGCTCTTTGGGGCAGAGGCCGCCGCTAGGGCGTGGGAGCACATTGGTATCGACATGGTGATATGAGGGGCGAGATGGCGATGACGATAATGCGGTGTGTGTTCAGTTCGGGAAAAGATGTGAGAAACGGTCGGAGTGACGCCAATGACGACTATGCTTTCAATTCTTTGGTGGAGGCAATGTGCGGCTCAATTCGGGGTTGTTGTCGTTGCAGAAGGAGCTGTCCAATGTCCAATGTCCAAGGTCCGTTCCCTGTCGGCTTTGCAGGATTTCTGGGTTTTCGTTCCTGTCAACACCTGCCAATTTCTAAGCAAAAAAAAAGGTGTTCGGTCCCTGGCTCGGCCCTGAAAGCGTAAAAGCGCAAAAGCGGCGGCTTTGGGCGGTTTGTTCAGGTGGTGTGGGGGGCAAACTCGAAGGACGAGTCATGGCTGGAAATTTTTGCCGTCTATTATGTCATCATGCGACGTTGGCTGGCAAAAAAGCATGTGGCAGCTGTCAGAGACAGTCAGCAAATAGCCGGCTGTGATTGGCGGTTAACATGGGCTGCCAATGACAGCCACGTGACACTTACACGCATTGTTACCCCAAATTCAACGGCTTTTTTGACAACCCCCTTCTCACCCTTCTTCTCTTCATGCCTTTGTCAACCGCTCATTAGCGTTACAACTCGGCAGGATACTTCCGAAACAAGGCCATCCTTCGCCAACCAACTAAATCCCCCCAGCCCGCGCAGCCCAGTACTTGCACACTCGGATACATGGTGAGGGTGTGGTGAGGTCGTGGTGAGATACAGAAAAGAGACTGACAGCACCCCTGGATTCTTCATTTTGTCTTTTGCCTTTTGATTTCTCTCTGGACCTAGATTGACTGCTGACGATGGGCTGATGCGATGAGGAATATGGAAATGCTCCAACCAAAGGACACCAAAATAACGACACCGAGCGGAGAAATTATGCGGGTTGAGACCGTCTGGCATGCGGGTTTGGGACGAGTCTTGCAGATGTCGTGGCACGTCGAGCTGGACGCTGAATACTCCGTAGAATGTACCTCATCTGTGATCCATTTCCGTTTCCCGTCTGTTTTCCGTCCTTTTCTTTTTGGAACCCCGGAAACCCCGACATTTCTCCTTTCTCTCCGTGTGGAGGTAGAGGAAGAGAGGCAAAATACAGGATGGAAACTACAGCAAGCCACAAGCACAACCCACGGCTGTTGTGTCTTTCCCCGCACATTTCCACCTCCCGGTTGTGTGCTGTGTGGAGATGCCCCATGCTGTCTCGTCTAAAATTTGTCTAAAAAACGAGACCATAAGGCTTGGGACATGGATCGTCTCTGCTGACAGCGATCTGACTGAAGAAACTCCCTTTCCCTTTAGGGTAATAGTTGTCTTCTGAGACAGCTGCAGTGCGTTGGATTTTTGTCCTTGGTAAACTCTTTGTAAAACTTTTGGGTATTTTTGGAGTGCGGAGATGCTTGACCAATCTTTGACCAAGCCAGACCAAAGACGCCAAAAGACACAAGAGGCACCAAAAAACTAACCATCGTCAACCCAAATAATAACGATGACCAGCCGTGACCCCATGTCGAGGTACCGTTTGTGAGCTTTGTGGATCAACTTGCACTTTGACCTGCTGTGGATGCAGCTTGGATGCAGATTTTATATCCGTAACGAGGTCGACAGATCCGGTCGTCCATCCAAGGCCCTCACAAAATAATCTTTCCAGCACCCAGCCCGTCTCAAGGCAGAAGTGCTTTATTCCGTACAGCCATGTTATCCATGTTGGGAGCTCATGTTGCAGCCTTGGCAGACAGCCGCCGTGAACACTCCCATCCATCAATCATCTCCCCTCCCAAATGGGCTGTTGGTTCTCTTCTGGTGCTTCAACATTGGATGACCACCATTTGGGAGGCAAGTCGGCACTTGTCTGGTTGGCCGGCCTTATCTGACCCCATCTTCCAATTTCGTCAGTCTTTCTTTCGCCTTCCAGTTGAATGGTTGCAGTGCCCAAGTAAAAGTTGGGGTATGGCCCACTCGTCAGTGAGACTTGTGGGTAAGTGCTTCCTGTTAGCCCCAATAACTTACACGGTTCGACACTGGGCCCCTGTCCATCAAGCCGATGAATGGTCGGTTCGGGAGCGAAAAGGTTGGTCAAGGAGCCGATACAGTGATGGAGGAGGCACCCATGAGTGCACCACTTTTCTGGGCAAGACGACTAATGACACTCACAACACGAGGGACGGGGACGTCAGACGAGAAAAGAAACAAGGGGAAATGTGGAGTAAGAAATCAAGAATGAGTATGGAAAGAGGGGGTCATGAGAATGGGGAAAGAGAGATGAGGCGGAGGGCTTGGACCTGGAGAGGCGGCTTTTTAAAAGGGAATGCATCGCCATATCCTTCTGTCGGCGGTCTCTCGGTTTGTTTCTTTTGTTTCTCTTTCCTCCTGTATATCTTTCTCGTCTGTATAATACGACAGCCAGGTCAGGCCAGTCGACACCGTATCGAGCTTCAACAGCGCACATATTTTTATTCGAGGGCCGACGTCCATCTCGTCATATCCTTGTCCTCATATTTATCTTATCCTCTCTCCCACCCTCACCCGCCTCGTATTCATTCATCGTCTCCTCACTCTCACCTCTCACCGGCATCTCGACGCCCTCAACGACGTCATACGTCTCCCCTCCCCATCCCTCCTCTCCCTCCCTCACAATGGCCGTCACCTACGAAAACCCAGATTCCCAGACCATCTCGCCGGTCCGTGTCGTCATCAGCCAGGTCGTCGCCATCTGGTCGGCACACTGGACCGTGCTCCTGCCGCTGCTGTTTGTCAGTCGGCTCCTCTACAAACGCTATGCCTCGCCACTCCGCCGGTACCCAGGCCCTTGGCTGGCCTCTGTTTCTCGGCTCTGGAAAGTGATTAGCACCGCCTCCACCAACACACAATGGCAGCACATCGACCTGCACCGCAAGTACGGCCGTGTCGTCCGCATCGCCCCGGATGAAGTGTCCATTGCCTCGCCCGAAGCCGCTCGTCTTGTCCTCTCTGCCGGCAAGCACTTTTACAAGACGGACTTTTACGGTGTCTTCCCGCCGCCCGAGAACCCGGATATTTTCACCGAAGTCCGCGAGCACGTCCACGCCCAGAAGAAGAAGGTCGCCAACGTTCCCTACAGCATGGCCGCCATGCAGCAGCTCAGCCCCTTTATCAATGACGCCGTCGAGCTGCTCGTGTCCAAGCTGGAGACATTGGCGGGTGGCCAGGCCAATGACGCCAAGGGTCCCCAAGTCGACCTGGGTGCCTGGCTGCACTACTTTGCCTTTGATGTCCTGGGTGAGGTCGCCTTTAGCCGCAGTTTCGGTTTCCTCGAAGAGGGCCGCGACGTCGAAAACGCCATCAAGACTATTGATGACTCGCAACGCTACAATGGCATTGTCGGCCAGGTCCCCGAGCTCGACTACATTCTGAGACGCAACCCACTCTGGAAGTTTATTCCAGCCCTCGACACCAAGAACGCTCTGATTACCCGCATGGCTCTCGAAGAGCTCGGCCGCCGCAAGCCCTTTGACAAGGAGAGCGAGGGCAAGTGGCGCGGCGGCGATGGTCGCCAGGACCTGCTGGCTAGTTTGATCAAGGGCCACCTCAAGGACCCCGAAAAGTTTGCCGAGGGCGATGTCTTTGCCGTCGCCCACGGTGCCATTTTCGCCGGCTCCGACTCTACCGCCTCCACCATGCAGTCCTTTTTTTGGCAGGTCCTGCACGACCGCCGCATCTACGAGAAGTTGATCAACGAAGTTGACACCGCCGTCGCCGACGGGACCATCCCGCCCACCGGCAACGTGTCCTGGACCGAGGGCCAGAACCTGCCCTACTTCCAGGCCTGCCTGCGTGAAAGCATGCGTGTCCGCCCAGCCGTCGGTCTCAACATTACTAGACTCGTCCCGCCCGAGGGTGCTGAGCTCGATGGCATCTTCTTCCCCGGTGGCACACGCGTCGCCGTCAACGGCTGGGTCATCCACCGCGACCGTGCCACTTTCGGCGAAGACGCCGACGAGTTTAGACCCGAGCGCTGGACCGAGGACGAAGAGCGCGCCCGTCGCATGGACCGCTACATGGTGCAGTTTGGCGGTGGTGCACACGTTTGCATCGGCCGTAACCTGGCTCTCCTGGAAATCAACAAGGTGCTGCCGCGCCTGCTGCGTGATTTCCGCTTCTCGCTGGTACACCCGGACCGCACGCTGAATGCGCACGCCACCTTCTTTGTTGTCCAGGAAGGCCTGGACGTGTACATTGAGAAGAAGACTCAGTAAACGCTGTTTTGGTATGTTGGTGTGTGGATGTGGGACTACAGCGACAGTTATGTTTGTCATAAATTAAGAAGCTGTTGATCTCTGTGGTGTTGTGGTGTTTTGCCATTTGTGGCGGCGTATTCCCACCTCATTTATCTTGGTGTGTATTGAGAAGAACGCAACGTACATATTGTATGCGTGTAAGCCAATTGTCTATTTACTATTTATGTTAGCCTATGTTATATTTTATACGAATTTCATATTGTTGTTCAAATATTTTCTTTTTATTTAAATAAAAATTCCACTGTCGGATATGGGTCTCTTGAATGCATTAAAATATCCTACAAATGTGTGAAGGGGTTGTGCTGTGGCAGACGTATATTCTCTCATCAATAAATGACGTTTGATTCCAAACAATACTCCGTACAGAGCAACTGACTGTTATTAATTCGAAACGACAGCTCTTTATCGGCCATGGCGTAATAAACTGTCCGCCACGGGCTGTCTTTCGTGACATTTAAGAACGGTTTTGGCAGTTCACACAAGCTGACAAGGGTGCAGGCCCGTGATTGGGAAAACCGTCCATTTTTGGCCAAACAAACACCTGGGTCCAGGGCTCATGAAACCCTATGAAAGAGGCCCTGTGTCCCTGTGTCGCACCACGTTTCTGACAGAAGAAAGTGAAGGCGAAGGGGAGGGTGTAAACAATCCACGGATAGGACGGCGGTTGGAAATGATGACAAAAAAATGTCAAGAAAATACGCGGATTGCTAAAAAGTATTTATGCTTCTCGAAAGACATGGTCGAGCAAACGTGAGCTCAAAAAGTAGAAATAGAATATCAAACTGGAGATGGCCACCAGAGTGACCACAAGAAGGGGACTTTTCACCGGGACGAGAATACGACTGCAACTCTGCACACTGTCGATGCAACTCAATGCCTGTTTTCCTTGACTCTGAGCCTCTTATCATGACTCTCATATTGTGTCCCCCATAATCAAAGCTCGGGGACCTTTTGCATTTTGCGCATCCTCTCGCTTCTCGCACATCTGCTTGCACATCTTTGGAAATCATTGATCTGCACTGGGCTCTTTGGTTCTTCTCGGCCTCTTCCCGCCGTGATGGCCAGCAGGGATCGTGGGCCCCAGGGGCTTCAAAGCGGCGGCCAGCAGGCCAGGCCTCGAGCCAGGTTGCAAAACATACAAAGAGGGGGCAGGAGTTGAAGCATAAAGAGCGTATTTCAAAGATCACCACAAGGTGCACTGCGGAATGGCGGAGAAGAGAAAAGGGCAAATGCACGATAACTTTATTTCCTTTTCTTCTCTTCCCCTTTACTCCAGCTGCACTTTACGTCGCATTGAACGTATCATGGTCGCAGTGAGGAGGAGGCTTTGAAATAACTCTAAATTCTCCCAAACGTGGACCGTTTCAGGCCTGAAAGGGCGCCCCGTTCTCACCCAACAACGACCCCAGCGCCTCCTGATCATCGTCTGAATTATCAACACCCACGCTTCACCTGTTCTCACTTCACCTCAAAGATCAGCTGCAAAATGCTTGTCACTTTTCTTTCTTCTTTTCATCGTTGTACCTGAATGCCCCTCAACTACATCGTTGGGGCCATGTTTCCTATTGTTTCCACTTGCTTGTTTTTGGAAAGGCTTGGAACAACAGCGCCACAAAACGGCCGCCTCTCTTCAAGGTGTACATGTACATGTACTCCGTATGTCAGGACCCTGTAACTCTTTATTCTCACAGACGCACACCTTAATTGGCTGTAACCAAGGCCGACCTCGAAGCGCCTGTGCGATCTTGAAGAAAAGAAGCAATAAGAAAGAAAACTTTGCAGAAAAGACGGAGTACGACGTCAGATAATGGATATTGTAGAGTTTCACCGGATGCCAAGACAAGATATGCAGGAGATAAGGGCGTTTACTTGCAGAGTTGTAGATAGACAAGGGTACTTTGAGGAGAAGAGTGTAAACACATATAACAAACCACATCCACCCAAATAGATGTTCACGATGTCCTTCTTGTCTCTTGACCTTTACGTTCATTTTTTTTTCGTGTGATTCTTACCTTCATTTCTTTCCAGGGCAAGCTCCCGTTCTTTCTTTCGTTTCTTTCCACCCTCTTTTGTTCCTTTCGACCATCTTTTATTCATTCATTATCTTGCTCTGAGAGCCTTCTTTCTTTGTCTCTTTCACCATGACACGAGCTCTTCTTCTTCTGGCGGCTTCCGTCTCGTGGAGCACGCTTGCCGCCGCCAAGTACGCCCACGTCGCCAACCCGATCTTGCCACGCACCGTCACCTCACTCGACGCTGCTGCCGTCGCCGAAGCCCAGCCCCGCGACGACACCGCCACGCGGGCCTTTTCGAATGTCCAAATCACCACCTCTGACGGCCGCTGCCTCTTTGTCGACCCGCTCTCGGGCGATTTCCGTGAGAACTTGACGCCCATCCAGGTCGCCGCCTGCGGGTCCACTAACGGACAGGGTTGGGACGTCATCACGGCTGGCAAGCACAACAACGTCGCCAACTCGGCTTTGATTGTCAGCACACTGACTGAAGCGTGCTTCAACTTTGACCCGCGCCGCGCCGCCGGTAACCAGGTCCTGTTGTTTTCGTGTGGTGGCCGGGCGGATGGTGGCGGTCTTGTGACGAACTCGCAGCTGTTTTCATTCAACGGGACGCAGTCCAACTCGATTACCTTTCAGCCGGAGAACCAGCCTGGGTCGTGCTTCACCGTCAAGGGCGATGTCGTGGACATTGCCAGCTGTGACTCGACGGACCCGAACCAGACGTTTGTGTTTGGTAGTGCAGCTGCCAGTATCGCCGCCTCGGCTGTTGCTTCGACCACTGCAGCAGGGTCCTCATCTGCCGTTGCTGCTGCTGCCAGCTCGGTCGTAGCAACTGTGGCCAACAACGCATCTGTTTCGTCTGCTGCACTTGCAGCAACGTCGAGCATTGCCGGCTCCGTCAGTCTGCCTGCTGCTCTGCAGACTGCTTCGGCTTGCAAAGGCCGCACTCGCACTGTCATCAAGACTGTCACAGCGTCCGCTGCTGGGGCGCGTAGCAGTGGTGCCGGTGTCGCTCTTGGTGCTGCTGACCCTGATCCGCTTTTGTCTTCTGTCGCTCCCATCGCTGCCAGCGGCGGCGCTGCTAAAGCCACCATCACTGGCACTGCCACCGCCATTCCGCAACCTGCTTCAGCTGTCCCCGTCTCCCGTGGCGGCGACCTTAGCCCATCAGCCGCTGCCGAGGCCAACCCCGTCGACAACACCGCCACCCGCAATTTCACGAGTGTCACCATTCGCGCGCCCAACGGCCAGTGCCTCTTTGTCGATCCCACCGCCGGCGATTTCCGTGAAAACCTGATCCCTATTTCCTTGGTTGACTGCTCCGGTACACCCAACGAGCTCTGGGACGTTGTCACCGCGGGTGCTCACAACGACGTCCCCGGCACCGCCCTGATTGTCAGCACCCTGACTAACGGCTGCATCTCCTTTGACGGCCGCCGTGCCGCTAACGACACCGTCAACATGTTTGCGTGCGGCGGGCGCGCTGACGGCACGGGCCAGACCAATGCGGACCAATTGATGCCGTTTATCGGCGCCTTTAGTTTTGCGTTTGCCCCCTCGGGCGAGAACGGCAATGTCTGTATCTTGCCGGGTGACGACAATGGCCGATTGATTTCAGGAGCGTGCCCGACCAATGGCGCGCAGCTGTTTGCAGTGTTCCCTTAATCGTGGGTTGCTGGAGGCTCAACAGCTCATTTCAAGCCCTGGTCGAGTCGCGTTTCTTGGTGCGGTCGGGGATCTGGGGTGAGGCTGAGATTTGTGGTCTAGACGCGTCTTTTTTCGACAGATCCTGTATGGTCGCTAATGTCGCATCATGTCCTGTCTTCCTGTGTATTATTATTTGCGTGCAATCCTGCACGAGCATATTACCTTCTTTGTACATATATCAATTCACTTTTTGGTTTCTTCAATTGTCGCGTTTCTTGTCATGTTGTCGGTCTCGATCGTAACAACTTAAGCTTCATTGTCAAGTCCGAAGTGCCTCGGGAAACAAGCTTTCAGGGGCTTGTTAGCTTAGTGGACAAAATGGGCAAAATAGCGCTGCGTCGCGCCTGCCATCAGACAGCACTTGCCATTTCTAGGCACAAAATGTTCAAAATAGCAGTGGAAAAAGTGGCAGGATCGACCGAGTGCGCCTGCCAAGTTGTTCACTTTCCTCATCACGCACCATTTGCACGATACGAAATATACGTATGCACTCTGAGGAAATTGTAGAAGATTGCGTCTTTATCGCAGCTATTTTAATCGTCGCAGATAAACGGCGCAGGTGTTTCAAGCGGCTCACAGCCCCTCTGCAGCCTGGTTCGAGCGTTCTGTGTCTGGTGGGATCACCGCAAAATCAATGTCGTCGTTTATGTTTTAGTGGCTAAAATTCGTGACTTCCCTTTTTTGCGTCGCTCTTTCCCCAAATGTGTCGATTTCTTTTCTAGTCTTGGCATTGCCTGGGTTCTTTCCTCGCATCTCACACCTCGTTCAATCTCTCCCCTATTTTGGATACTCTCTTCTCTTTCGCATTCATCACCAACTGCCATCGACTGTCTTCTCCCTATCACCCAATTCGCGTCTGGCACGCTCGCGTCTCTAAACTCCACATGTCTTGGCGTACGTCACCCGCCAACGTCAACGTCTAACTTCAAACGTCAATGTCAAACTTGTGCGACATCACGAACAACATCAGCGCCTCAACCCGCGATGTCGTCGAGCGACGACTCCAGCTCTACGGCCGCGATACCACCACTCGCGGTTCCTAACGAGGGTGCAGAGGGTGCGGAAGGGGCTGCTGCTGCGTCGTTTTCACCACAGCTGTCGCCCTCGTCGGCAGTGGCGCCTCCTCCGCCGGCTCCCTCACAACGACACATCCACTACGCCGAAGAAGGGACGGGACCTAGCACCGTGTCCGCACCGCCAGCGTTGTCCGTGAACGCACAGCTCGCCAACAGCCGCGGCCATGGCCATGGACCTAGCCATAGCAGCGGTAGTCATGGCCAAAGTCGACCCATGTCCGAATCGGACCTCCCCGTCCACGGCGCCAACTCTCACGTCGACGACCCAGGCAGCCTCATGTCACCCACCGTGCCACCGAGCCTGCGCCGCCGGAGTACAAAGCGAGCCGTCACCTTTCGCAACGTGGATAATTTCTCGGATTACGAAGTACGGCCCGGATGGCAGCCCGGTGCCGAGCCCGGTATCGACACGAGCAAGCCCGATGGTGGGCGTGATTCACTAGCGAAAATGATGTCTCCGAGCGAGATTACTGTTGTCGACTTTAGCCACGACGACATTGTCACGACACGACTCGACAATGCGACACTCGGGGGCTTCCTGGCCGTACCACAGCCGGCCCACATGAAGTGCCGCTGGATCAACGTCAACGGTCTGAGTTGGGATGTGATCCAGATGCTGGGCAACTATAAACACCTACACAGACTGGCCATTGAAGATTTGATCAACACGCGCAACCGCACTAAGGCCGATTGGTACCCGACGCACACGTTCATGGTCCTGACCCTGCAGAAGCTGGTTCACTTTAACTACGCCAAGAACCGCATCAGCCGATCTGACGAGAGTGATAGTGACAGCAGCGACAGCGATGACGAATACTCCAACGATAAGAAGGGAACGAGCGTCAAAAGCGGTCGGTCGGGCCACTCGCGGATGAGCGGTATTTCTCGGCGGTTTACTGGCATGTTTGGTCGCCGGAGCCGAGACGGCGGGCGTGGCAAGGCGGCTGACCCACCTTTTGGATCAAGAAACCTGGAGAACGGGACCCGACCATTGTCGCGGGCGGCGTCGATGCCCGACCTCGAAGACCTAAAGCATGTCAACGCGTTCCGCACGCTCCAGCGGTATCATTCGTCACCCAACGACGCACGCACCGACTTCATGGAGAGTCATTCGGCCCTGAGTTCACGAAATCTCGCCGTCGCCGCCGAGCAGGTGTCTGTATTTATCACAGACGACAATACCGTCATCTCTTTTTTCGAACTTTCGGCCCAAGATGTGGAACAGCCGATCTTAAGGCGGCTGCGTCTGCCAGATACGAGCTTGCGGCGTTCCTGCGACGCGTCTATGGTCACCCAGGCCATTTTGGACGCTATTATCGACCTCGCCATCCCCGTCACAGTCTGCTATGGCGATGTGATTGCCGATTTGGAGCTGGACGTCCTCACCAGTCCCAGCGTCAAGCACACCAAGAGCTTGTACATTACCATTACCGAGATGAACAAGGTCCTCAGCTTCATCAACCCGGTCATGAACTTGATCAATACCCTGCGCGACCACCAGACGGAAGATGCGGTCGTTGACGACCTCCAAAACCCAGCCAAGGGTGTCACAATATCTCCGTAAGTCAACACTACTTTGTGCTTTTTTCTTGTCGCTACACCGCTAACGGACAGGACCACCTATATCTACCTTGCCGACGTCTTGGATCACTGTGTCCTCATTACCGAATCCCTCGACCAGATTCGCGGTCAGGCTGAGAATATGATATCGCTCATCTTCAACACCATCTCTGCGAACCAGAACGAGAGCATGAAGCAGTTGACTGTCGTTACCATCATCTTCTTGCCCCTGACCTTTTTGACAGGATACTTTGGTCAAAACTTTGACGGCTTCTCCGATCTCGAGCTGGGCATTCCTTTCTTGTAAGCACCCTGCGTAGCATTCGATTAAAAGACCTCGCTAACGTATCAGCTGGAAAATTGCCGGCCCGGTCATCTTTTTCACTGTCGTCATCATGATGTACGACATGATTCTGCGGTACTTCAAGTCGCTCGGCCAGCGCCGTGACATTCTGCGGATACGGAAGCATCGCAGAAAGCACTCAAAGTCGAAGAATAACTAACACTGCTTTTTCTTCAATTTTGCATCTTCTTCTGGTTATTGCACTGTTGGCTGCCCTTTTGGTTACAGCGGCGGCAGCGTGCATCTGCGGTTTTGGTTAAACGTGTTTTTGTTTCTTTTCTTTGCTTTTGGATTCAATTTTGGTTATACAGTCCTTTTGGCTTTCTTGATTACCCATTCCGTGTTGTTTTTTTAATAAATTTTGGTTAAGACTCTTCCAATCGCATCAACTGAAGTTCACTTGCCTGCTAGCACATGGATTCCGACATCCAAAAATAGCGACGAGACCTCACTCACCCATCCGCTCGTTCGATCTTAACCGAGCAAACAAGCTTTAGGCCTCGCTTGAATTAAGCATTTCTGGCGCCCGACTGGTCAACCGTCCTCAACCGAGAACAGCACGGCTGAAATGCTGGTACCATTGCCGCCATATCGACCAAATATGCCGACAAAAAAGCATGCAATTATGCTGAGCCTGCAGGCTAATAGAAGGACTTCTCTTTTGCCAAGGTGAAGTGCCGACAATAATATTTTCGACTCATTGACGACAAACTGCAACATTTTCACCTTTGCCTGAAGCTTTTGATTTGTTTAAACCCTCTCATTTATATGAACCGGATACTCGGCACGACATGTCTACATACAGAGCAACACTCTGGTTCAATGGGCAAAGATGTCGAGCCAAAATATCGGGAAGTATGTGAACGGGCCCATCGCTCATGATGGAAGACACACGCTTCTGGGTCTCTACGAAGATGTAAGCTTCTCTCGAGCATACACAAATTCGCATCACCAACAACACGACAATCAACCACATCGACCATGTCTTTTGACGAATATATTGAAAAGACAGTGGCGAGCGGCGAACTGGCTGGAGTCGCTCTCTGGGCCAAGGACAAGAAGGGCAATGTCATCTACGACCGCAGGCTAGGCGTTGCCAGCCTCGAAAATCCAGACCCAACACAGCGGCCACCCATGAGTATGGACACTGTCGTCCGCTTGGCGTCATCGTCCAAGCTAGTCACGACCATTGCCGCCCTCCAGGCCGTCGAACAGGGCCTCATCAAACTCGACGACGATGTAGCCAAATATGTCCCAGAACTGGCGTCCCTCGAAGTGTTGACGGGCTTCACGTGGTACGGCAAGCCGTTGACGCGTCCTCGCGACCCCAACGCAGTTATTACGTTGCGCTCCCTCCTCAACCAAACCTCGGGCGCCGGCTACGACTTTTTGCAATGGCAGCCATTGTGGAGGGTCCGGTGGTGGCGGTCGGAGAAGGTCGCCGGTGGGAGCAGCCTCGAAGAGCGGCTGGCGCACCCGCTGCTGCACGACCCGGGCGATGGATGGACCTACGGAAGTGGTGTGACGTGGGCGGGCCGTGTCGTCGAGAAAGTGGCCGGGTGCTCACTCGAGGAGTGGATGGCGCGCCACATTGCCAAACCGCTTGGCCTGACAAGTTTGACGTTCTTTCCGCAGCGCGACCCCAATCTGGCCGGCCGTCTTGCGGGCATGTCCTCCCGTAGCCCATGGAGTGGCGCACTGTCCTATGTCCCAGACACAATATACCCTGAAAAGAACGAAGCCGGCGAAGATGTGTGCATGGGCGGCGAGGGTGTCCACTGCACTGTGGCCGACTTTTGCTCTATCATTTATTCCCTGCTGGTCGACGACGGCAAACTGTTGAGCCCTTCTACAACGGCAATGATGTTTTCCAAGCAGCTCGCACCCAGCCAGCGACCGCCCCTCGAAGAGTGCCTCGACCTCCCCGTGTGGATCTGCCGCAGCGTCTTGAATAAGGGCGAGCACGACTGGGGCCTGGGCGGCGTTCTGGTCGACGGAACGACCAAGACGGGCCTGCAGGACGGCGCGCTCATGTGGAGTGGGTTGTATCACATCCTATGGTGGGTGGACCGGAAAGCTGGTGTGTGCGGGTTCTTTGCGACGCAGTTGATGCCTGCTGTCGACAAGGTCGGAGTGCCGGCCATTGTGGCTTTTCAAAAAGAAGTGTACCGGCGGATGGGGTACAGCACGGAGGCGTCCAAGTCTCTGGAAGTCATCAAAGAGGAGGCGGCCGATGTTGCCGAACCGACTAACACGAATAACACCAACGCCAACAACAACACCAACGGTCCAGCATCACCGACAAAAGCGCTGGCAGCATGGGCGTCAAGTTTCTGGACAAAGGAATGAGGCTCAGCGCAGGGAGTTAGACCCTTTATTTGACACTTTTGAATAATTTTGAATTAATGTCATCAATCCTCCGTGCCATCTCAAGAGGATATAACAGTGACGTATGCGGGCCGTTTACCGAGACAATCGATCGCGCGTTGGCGCTTCCTAACTAGCGCCCGTATCGCCAGGTCCCGGTTCGTTGATGGTCGTGTTCGTCTTATTCAGTGTCTTGGAGCTGTCTACAGCTGTCTACACATTTTTGGGAGAAGCGGGAGTCAGGTCGATCTCCCTAGGTTCAAGTCAACGTTAGCCAAGACATTGATGTATGCCACGCTGCAGAAACGTACACAAAAGCACCCCAAAACGTCTTGCATGGCGCTTACCTAACAGCCCAGCGGGATTGGAATGCAAAAAGCGCTCCAACAGCATTCTTCAGCTCGCACAGCTTCTTGCAGCTCTTGAGCTTCTTTTCAATTCATCATCAATTTGAGACGAGCTTCAACTTGTTTTCCAATTGACCATACATCATCATATCACTGCATCGACTCGCCATGAAGAGAGTGTTTACGGCCCCGCGTGGGGCGAGGCTGCGGCTGCCTCTGACATTGTCGTATGTTGTTCGTCCTCGGACGACACAGCTGGTCGGCAACGCCAGTCGGCCCACGACAGCGACACCTTCGGTTGTCAATCCCAACAGAGCTTCCCGGCGCTTCTACTCGAACGGCGACGAGCCCAAGCCGCACATCAACAGCGGACTCGTCATTGGTGTTGGTAGGCACACCACGCTCCCCGACATATCTGAATTTGTTTACTGACAACTTCAGGTGGCGCCGTTCTTGCATTGGCTGCATACTTGATCGGCCGCCGTACGGCCGGCTCCAAGGAGGGCACCAACCTCAAGGTCCCCTCGGTTGCCGACCAGCTCGCCAGCAAGGACAAGCATGCCAAGGACAAGGACGAGAGCGACGAGCCCGTGTTTGTGAGCACCCGCTCTACTTTGCCTCTCAGCAAAGTAGGCGACATTCAGCACGACACGTCGCCGGAAAACATGGCCTATGCCCGCGCCGAGATTGCTGCCATTGTCGGCGACAAGGCCATTACGGACCAACGCGATGAGCTGTCGCGACACACGTCCAGTGTCTGGTCCTCGTATGCCGAGTCCAAGGACGACAACCCGCACTTTGTCGTCTACCCTTTGTCGACCGAAGACGTCAGCGCCATTATGCGCATCTGCCACCGGCGGCGCGTGCCTGTGGTAGCCTTTGGTGGCGGCACCAGTTTGGAAGGCCATTTTGCCAATGTCTGTCGCGGCATTAGTATCGACCTGTCGCGCATGGACAAGATTCTGACGGTGCACGGTGCAGACTTTGATGCGGTCGTGCAGCCGGGCGTCGGCTACGAGCAACTGAACGAAGCACTGGCGGACCGCAAACTGTTCTTCCCGCCCGACCCCGGCCCGGGCGCCACGATTGGCGGTATGGTGGGCACCGGCTGTTCGGGCACGAATGCCTACTATTACGGGACGATGCGGGAGTGGGTGCTGGGTCTGACGGTCGTGCTGGCGGACGGCACAATTGTGCAGACACGGCGCCGGCCGCGCAAGTCGAGTGCCGGCTACGATTTGACGAAGCTGTTCATCGGCAACGAAGGCACCCTGGGCATCGTCACAGAGGCAACCCTCAAACTCACAAGTAAGCCTGCTCGTGAGCAGGTTACGGTGGCCACGTTCGACTCGTTCCATGCCGCCTGCGACACCGTCATCAAGCTGGTCTCGGCCGGTATCCACGTCGCTGCCGTCGAGCTCATTGGCGCCCGTGCCATGAAGTGGATCAATGACTCGGCGGGCACCGACCGGTCGTGGCCCGAAAAGCCGACGCTGTTCCTCAAGTTTGCCGGCGCCACCGACAAGGCCGTCAACGAGCAGTCCAAGGTTGTCGAGGAAATTGCCAAGACGGCGGGCGCCACGGCTCTGGACACGGCCCGCACACAAGAAGAGTCGGAGCAGCTGTGGGAGGCGCGCAAGCAGGCGCTGTTTACGGCCGCGGGCAACAAGGCCGACAATGAGAGCTCGTGGATTACGGATGTCGCCGTACCGATTAGCCGTCTGGCGGACATTGTGGACCTAACCAGCAAAGACATTGTGGCGAGCGGTGTCAGTGGCGGCATTATCGGGCACGTGGGCGACGGCAATTTCCATTGCTTCTTGTTTTATACGCCCGAGCAAACGGAGCATACCGAGCAGTTGGTGCACCGGATGGTGGAGCGGGCGATCAACATGGACGGTACGGTGACGGGCGAGCACGGTGTGGGTTTGGTGAAGCGGGACTACCTGGACAAGGAGCTGGGTACAAACGCCGTGGATTTGATGCGGCAGGTGAGTCGACTTCCTCTACATGAAAATTATATGTGCACTGCTAACAGCAACAGATCAAGAACTCGTTTGACCCGCTGTGTCTTCTCAACTGCGACAAGGTCGTCCGCATGAAGAAGAACAAGGAGGACTCCAAGTAATCTCGTTGAGCTCAGGATAGGTAATAAGGCTGCATTGTATTTATATTCATTCACGACAGGATAAAATCATTCTACATACAAAATCAAAAATATCAAAATCAAAACGTCAGAAGCTTCCTCCATGACAGATATCAACGCTTCGCGTTGATCTCGTTCTCCCACTTGCCCAGCCATGCCTTCAAGTACTTGCCCGCCAGCTGCGCCTCCACCATGTTGGGACACGCCGCCAGCGTCGGGCTATCCCGGCTCGCCTTGGTAATGTCAAACCGCAGGTTGGCCGACTCGGGCGTGCCGCCGTAGTTGCGCTCGTAGTATTCGGCCAGCTTGAGGGCGGGCAGGCGTTTGGCCACAGCGTCGGCGTCGCCCATGAGCTCTTCACCGCAGGCGCGCAACTTCCCCAACCACTCCTCGAGAGAAACAGCCTCAAAGTCCAGACCAGCACTCTTGAACGCCGGCAACACCTCGTCGTTCCACGACATGATGTGCGGCGTGTTGATGTTGTAGTAGCGGGCTTTGGGCGAATCGCTGACATCGGAGGGACGAGTGGGACCATCCGCACTATTCCGTCTCGGCGTGATGTTGCCCGACTCCTTCATGGCGGTGGCAATCTCGATACACGCAGCGGCCACCACGTCCACGGGGATCCACTCGCAACGGCCCTGCTGGCCGTCCAGACGGGGGAGTGCCTTGAGTTCCAAAGCACTGCGCACGAGCAGCGGCACAGCCTCGCGGTCGTTCCAGATGCCGCGGTCGGTGTCGCCCGTAATCTGGCCAATGCGCAACACTGCCACATTGGCACCTTCACGGGCAGCGGCTTCACAGATACGCTCGCCAATCAGCTTGGAAGCGGCGTAGCCCAGACCCTCGGAGGCGTCACTGAGTGATGCGAGAGGACCCTCAGGGACGACAGCCGTCTCGCCGTTTTCGGGGCGCGGGACATTGAAGGCGGCCGAGATGCTGCTGGCAAAGAGGATACGAGCAGGCTTGCGCGAGGGGACCTGGAGGGACAGCTGCAGGAGGTTGCGGAGACCAGCAATATGGGGCTCAAAGCTCGAGGCCGACAGGCCAAAATGGACGGGCCAGGCGGCGTGGATGATGGTGGTGGTGTCAGCCACAAGGCCACTGTAGTCAAACGCGTCGAGACCGAGCAGCGGGTCGCCGAGGTTGGGTGCTTCCAGCACAAGGAGCTTGCGGGAAATCGTGCGCGAGGAGCCCAAGTCCAGACCACGCTCCCGGAGCGAGCCATGGACACGCTTAAGGCCATGGGGGCCGCGTACCAGACAAGTGACACGCTCGACCTTGGAGTCGTACAGCAGCTGGTGCAAAATGTGGGCACCGAGGGCACCCGTGGCACCCGTCAGAACAACAGACTCGCCGCCGTCGGCGTGCTGGGACTCGGTGTCGAATGTCGAGTACTTGTCCACCAAGCTCTGCATGACAGCAAGTGGGTCTTGTTCGGTCTCATGGTGGACGCCGTTGCCATTCGTGTGGCCGTTGACTCCGTTCGTGCCGTTCGTTCCGTTCGTGCCATTCGTGGCGTGGTTCGGGTTCAGAAGGTTGTAAAAGACGACGGCCAGGTTGGCAGCATTGCGTGCATCGTACACAACATTTGTCGGCAGGCGGTAGCTGCCAAAGTCGAGCGACTCCTGAAAGAGACGACGGGCCTGGATAGCACGCAAACTGTCCACACCCGACGCAAAGAAATCGGCATCGGCACTGGGCAGCTCAATTTCCGTCTGGGTCTTGAAGGTGTCAATGATGAATGCCTCAAGGCCGGCCACGTCGAGAGATGCAGGCTTCTTCGAGTAGGTGCCGTTCGAAGTTCCATTGGTGCCAGATCCAGCATCACCACCGCCGTCCAGGCGAGCATAGATGGCCTCAATCTGCGTCGAGAAGAGCTTCGTGGCACCCGCACGGATAATGTTGCTCTTGTCCGTCGCTGGATACTCGACGCCATAAGCAATGGACGCCACCATGTCGCGCGTGATCCGGGCAAACTCGTCGGCAATGCTGTTGGCCTGTTCGATGGATGGCCAGATGGCACGGATAAATTCGTCTTCGGTGAGTGCAGCGGCAGCTTGAGCACGGAACACAAGCATACCGGGGATGGCGCGGTCATTGCCAAACATGAGGGCGTCCTTGACCAGCGGGTGCTCACGAACAGCACCCTCCATGCCCAGGGGCAAAATCTTCTCACCCGTAATCAGTGTGAGCCGATCATCCTGGCGGGCAATGTACTTCCAGGCGTTGGGAATGGTCGGGTGCGGCATAAACAAGTCCTTGGCGTAATAAGAACCGGGCGGGTCGTTGGAGTTGGACATGAGCAGGGCCGGGTGTGACTGCAGGAAAACAGCCTCGTAGGTGTTGCCCTCGACGTGCTTAAACATCATGTGCTCGTTGAGGTTGGGGTAGGGCCGGACATAGGCCCAGGAGTCGGCATCTTCGGGCTTGCGGTCATAAATAGAATCGCCGACGTGGCCCACCTCGGTCATGCCATAGATGACTCCCAAGTTGACGCCCGAAGCAATCAGACGGTCACCGAGCTCGTCGGGTGTTTTGGCACCAGCTGACGTGACAATGCGGCACTCCTTGAGCACGTCCACACCGGCCTGGTCCTCGGCAATCAGACTCAGAGCGTACGGCACGCAGTGGCAGATTTCGGGCTTGACAAACTTGAGGGCAGCCACGAGGTTGGCAGCGGTCAATGGCAGGAGAGGGTTGAAGAGGTGAGCCGGACGACACATCCACATGGCTTGCAGGGAGGTGATGAGGCCGTGAACGTGGTACCACGGTAGGGCGTTGAAAGCACGCATACCCGTGCCTGACAAGAGCGAGTTTTGGAGACTGCGGTGGGACAGCAGCAGCGGCTTGGGCAGGCCCGTCGAGCCTGACGAATGGGCCATGAGGCAAACCTCGACGTGCTCGGCCTCTGGGTCGGCAATCTCGCGCACAAACGGTGGCTGTGCGGGGGCATCGGGCTTGTCAAACTCCTCGCGGGCCAGCATCGGCAGAAGCTGTATGTCGGGCCGTTCAACAACAACTTCGGCCAGCGTAGAGTCGATCCGGGCATTGGAGCTGTGCAGCACGATATCCGACTCGGCCGTCTTGAGTAGATGCAGACACGCCGGCGGGCCCAGGCGGGCCGACATCGTCAGGACCTTGCATCCCAGGCGGAAGAGGGCAAAGAAGGTGACGATAAAGGACAGGTCGGACACGGCGTAGAGGGTAATGGTCTTTTTGGAGTTGACGACAAGACCCTTGGTCACCAGGATGCGGCAGGCTTCGTCGACCATGCGGTCCAGCTCAGCACCAGTAAAGTATTCGTAGTCTGCCGGATCGTCCTTCCCACGTGGCATGCCCAGGATGGGTGTCTGTTCCTCGTCACGGGCCCGCAGGCGGACGACATCGTCAATGGTGTAGCATTTTCCAAACTGCTCGATACGCTCTGCTGGAGTGGGAGCCATTGTGAGGAAGGGTGTGTAAAATTAGAGAGGAAGAGATGATGCCGACAGCGGCTTGGGATGATGATTGTTGAGGACCTGTTGATGTGTATATTCAAACAGGTGATAAGAATAGAGTGCCAGTTATGCAGACAGAGGTGTGGAGGGCTGAAGCTAAGACGGGATGTGTGAACGTGGGAATATGGAGAGGCAGAAGGAAACAAAAAGAGAACAACAGAGAGAAAAGAAAAGAGAAAAAGATCAGACAAGAATCAAGATCAATGCTGAGTCTTTGGTATAAAAAGGAGTGCTTAGTCGATGACAAGCTATGTTGGCAACAACGGGCATAGTCCGGGAATCTAAACAAACGACAATACCAAGCACTCAATCGAGGTCACGATAGGACAGCCACCGACCGATGAAGACGCGACAGGCCGACGGTGAGGGGGGGAAGTCTGGGCAATATTCTGGGCAATATTCTGGACAGTCAAGGCACGGCTCTGGGACAACGGGGAAGCAGTGATTGTGGGTGACTGCACAGGAAAGGGGGCGTGGCCAAGGAGGGACAGATGCGGCGTACGACCAAAGATGTGGTGGTATCCTTCTCCAGTAGTTTGTCAGATGTGGAAGAGAAGAGGAAACCAGAGAAGGGGGAGAATATGAGAAGGAACAAAAGGGGACAGCAGGAAAGAGCAGCTTCGTTCAGAAAGGAATAGTATCAAACAAGGATGACACGCTCGGTAGGCCGGCAGGAAGCACAAAATTATGTGATGGGAAGGAAAGAGGAACGTGAAGAGATGGAAAGAGGTTAGAAGGTGCTTGGCCTGGTTCATTTCTGTTTTTCTGGAGTTGCTCTTATCCCTCACCCTTCACCCTCCATGCAACGCGGCGAGGTAGGCTCCGCCGACGCGTGGGACAAGCACGCCTCCGCCGAACGGAAGTCCGTGTGCATAGTTATGTCGAGGAGGAGGGAGGGAGGGAAGAGAGGAAGAAACAGAGAAAGGAAAGTATGGAATAGAGGGTGCGGGCGAGGCGAGACCCGTGGAAAGCTTGGCTGCACTGCAACACTCGTTGATTTTCGGAAGATACACTGGTAAGAGAGAGGGAGGGAGGCAATATTGCAACTCTACAAAAGATACAGAGGTGGGTTGTGGTGGTGAATAGGCGGGAGAAGGCAGAAAGAGCAGCTCGAGAAATGGTGTGTTGATATCAACAGTTAGCGCACTGCTAGCAATCAGCTTTTGTCCATCTTCAGGGCAAAAACAGTTCTTAGTCAGCTGACAATTACGCCCATCAATGACAGATATTCTGCCCATAAAAGGCAGGAAGCGAAAAGATGTGCAAAAATTGTGGGGAAAGTGTAACTGTGGTTTGCAGCGCAGACGGCAGCCACGATAGGTGAACTGTAAAATTCAGAAGGTGCAACTTTGTCGGCTACGGTTGACCAATTGCCAAAAAGTGCAAATAGTTATAGCGCACTTACAGCGCACTTACAGCACACTTAAGCCGGTAAGCATTTACCCCTGCCTTAACAGCCCCCTGTAACCCTCTCACGACACCTTAAAAAACGCGCTTTTTGAGATTGCTCTAGCGCGTTGCCCACGTCAAAAATGACAACCTATATTTCAACGACTTTTCGAATACTTCTCATATTTCTTGGATCCGATTCTTAATTATCGCTTTATTTTACTATTTTACGAGTATTAGACAATAAACGTAGGAAAAAGTTCAATAGTAAAGCGCTTGTGAAGCGATGGTGAATTGCCAGTGACCTTTTGTGTGACGCTTAGGGGTTTTTGGATATTTGGGTTTTTGCACATTTTGAATCGGCAAGAGCGGCCGACAGGAGGAAGAATACGGGAAGGAGCAGTGTAATCCAACAGAAAGAGATAATGGAAAGAGTAGGTCAGCAACAAGGACAACAAAAAGGGGCAGGAAAGAAAAAAAAACAGCCGATAAATCAGACGCAAACGCAGGCACGGCACATTGTGCAGAGTACCATAGTGCAGCACTCTGGACGACAACCGACGTCTAGACTATTTAATTGCGAAATTCACCTTCCAAAAAACAGTAGGGTTGCATGCGTTCTGCAGTCTGGACGTGCGAGCCCAGGCGAGAGAGCTCCGATCCGGTAGGTCTCCGTGTCTGTTAGAACAATTGTTGTTGGCTCTTGGCTGATGGCTGGTGTCTGTTGGTGCCAGCCAGATACAATAGATTTGTTCCTTATATTTTATTATGATATATTCTCGTAAACAATCTACTCAAATATGGTTCTATTATGAGCCCCTTGATTTTTATCCCTCTTTGCTCTGGTTGCGCCTTCCTTTTTTCGACAAACATCAGTGGGCCGTCCTTGGGTGCATTTTGACTAAATACACCGTCTGTCTCCAACTTACACCGAAAACAGAATACCGTAAGATACACAAATCTATGTGCAATCAGTCAACACCGAATCAAAGTGTAAAAACTCCGTATGCTTCTTAGAGAAACTTAAAATCGATGTAAGTAATATGGTATAATTATTATCGAATAGTTGTACGTCGATCTTTGAAAGTTCTTTCGTTCTTTAAAACCCAGTTCTTGCTCACTGCACTGTGAAAACATCCGCTGACTTTTGGAAGACAGCACAAGCAAATCATACTTATTCTCGTCTCAAGACGGTGACCAAAGAAACCTCCGTTACGCAAAGTCCCAGGACCACTTCCACTCTCAGTATCACCGGAGGGCGGCACGAATACGGGAACAAATAAGGGTATTACTATGGAGAAACATTTCCCTTGCAAGGCCGTCGTAAGACGATCCCAGCTTTGGGAGGCTTCTTATGTCTCCGGAGCACAGGGCAACTTCCCCAGGCGACGGAGTATTGCCTTCTTTGTGTCTTTTGCGTCCTTTGCAGTCTCTTCAACAGGGCAAGGAGAGGTTTCGTCCCACAACTGTCGCAACGATTCGTTAACTTTCTTTTTCCTTTTTAATCGCTCCGAAATCCGTGCTCCATTTTCTCTTCTCCGTCGTATCCTCTTTTATTTATTTATTTTTATTTATTTTTGCTCCGCTTAGCTTGCTGGGCATCTTGTAACGGCCAGGCCAAGAGCCAAGAAGAAAGCAGACCAGGGGGATGGTCGTTTCTGAGGAAGGAACGAACGATGCCCCCGGGGACTGCGGTCTCTCCCGGCGACGGTGCCCGCCTGGGAAGGAACTAGCTCCAGGTGCTTGTTTTTGTGGACTCCAGGGCCCGAGGGAATTTAGGGGAAGGCGCTGTGGGACAGGGGGCTTGGAGATGCTTGTTTTGCCCAGAAGTACAGCCGTGCGAGATGCTTTCAGGTTCATACTGTGCTTCCCGCGTTGAGCTAATGGCGCATCCCTCCACTTTGCACGCAACATCAGAACAGCTGCCCAGGTTGCCTTCCGGGTTCCTTCCCCTTCATCCTTCCCTTGATGTGTTTCTTTCCCAAAAAAAAAAAAAAAAATCAGGGGCTGAAAAAGACAGGCCCATGTCGTGGGGGCAGGCAAGGACAGGCATCTTTTGTCGGGGAACAGAGGAGTGGGCCGTCAACAGAGAGGGAGATAAGTGCTTCATCTCTGCGAAAGGATCGTCGCATTTACAGGCGTCGGGTAACAGAGTATGGTTGTCCTCTTTGTCGAGGCTTGTACGAATATGGTGTAGCATGGGGGTCAGGTCGGGAACACTTGCGCGTCTCTTCCTGTCTTTCGCATTTCCTCCATCTCACTCTCGGACGAGATATTCTTTTTCCTCAACACCCTAGCCACGGCCTTGCATGTCCGGTGCAGACGCGGAGACGTGGATACCATTAAAAAAAGAAAGCATTCTGGAAAGAAAAGCGTCGTATGCGTGCAGGGGTTTGTGCGAAGCGGAATTGCAAAAAAGACCACTTTTGCAGGGTTTTGCGGTCCTGTTCTCGCAAAAATACATGGGCAGACATGGGCCACGCAAAACCCTGACACGACACTCGTCTGTCATTCATGACAAAGGGCCTGCCATGGGAAAACTGAGACAGTCCTCTTTCTCTCTCTCCTCGGATACGGAGTAGGATGAAATGCGAAGAGTAAAAGAGCAAGATATCGAAAAGTAAGATATTGGCAAATTCAAATGAACAAACTGAACTAACGGAAAAATAAGATGAAGAGAAATTTTGTTTTCATCAGAATCTTGGCGAATATAGTAAGCCAAAAGCAGAACGCAGGCTGGTTGTACAGTCGGCATGAAACCGGTCGGGCTGGATCTCTTCGTGCACATTGTGGTTGTGCAAAAAAAAACGGCGATGGACAACTCCGAGGCTTACCATACCTTCGGGATGCTTTTCTGTGTGCCTACGTGCTTTCTGTGTCATGTGCTACCATATTCCAGTCCTTTTCTGTTCTGTGCAGGCTGTTCCTGCTGATCTTCGGCGACCCGAACGCGGCACACACAAGTCTGGGCACCGTCTGGGCCTGCATGTTCGGGATGGACGATCGAGACCACAGACATTGATCGTGCAACAGTAAGAACATGCGTCTTTTTTGGTTACTTTGTTTGGTTTCTGTTTCCCGAAAACACATTTGTTTACACGGATGTTGTCGTGTGATGTTGATTTTGAGTTTTTTCTTAGTTTCTCGGTCACTTACACGACGGCTATAACCCGGAGAAAAGCACACAAAATTATAAGCGACCAATTCTATCGTGAGACTCTATATTTTCTTTTTTCTAATCGTAACATACTCAATGGAAATATTCAATCGGCTAAACTTAACTTAAATGGCGGTCGCTAAATACATAGTAGACAGATGAGCTGTACTACAAGAAAAGAAAAAGAAAACGAAACGGTATCGAACAGTACAAACAGTATCAAAAAAGAGTAGGAAGTATAACCCACCTTTACACATCGCCAAGGACCCTTAGAGGATGTCACTTTTTATTCGCCTTCCATGAACCGCTCACACCGGCAGAGGAAACGAGTCGCCGCGCTTCTTGTCCACCGGCTGCGACCACTCGTCCACCGTCATCTGCACCTCTGTCTTGACCCGGATGCCGCTCGCGCCGTACGCGTTGCTACCCACGCCGTGGCTCACATTCGTCACACGCGAAGGCATGCCGTGGCTCTGGCCATGAGGAGTATTGCTGTCGCTGCCCATGCCATCGCTGCCCGAAGTACCGGGACGGCCGCCCTTGGTCAGGTTGATCTCATCTGAGCTGTTGCCCTGCGACATGAGCTCAACGTCCCGGTCGCCGTTCTTGCTGCCCAGCGGCATGCGTCCGCTGCGGCTGGCACTGATCTTGCTGTGCATGCCGTAGCCGGAAGCACCACCACCACCGCCGCCATTGCGGGCGCCCGAACCGTACGCGCCATAGCCAGACTGGCCAGCACTGCTGCCGCCGCCATGGCCGAACCAGCGGGCAAACAGCGGACGCAAAGCGGGCAGGTTGGCGCAGATGAAACCAATTTCGACTTCGACGGTGGACCAGAGACCGCCACCCACGTTACTGAAAGTAAAGTCGGTCGGGTCGATTTCCTTGACGGCGAGGATGCGGAAGATACTGGCGACACAGACGAAGGCGCCCAGCAAGAACAGGAAACTGAGAGAAAACTTCTTGCTGCGGGAAGTGTGGAGGCCCCAGACGACGGGGATAGGCAGAAACAAGACGGCAACGTCACCCAACACGTTAATGATAGCCGAGGCGAGGTAAAAGGCGTTGCGGTTAATGCACTTGCCGTCGACGGACTCGTCCCAGAAGAGGGCGACGGGGAGGCACTGGAGAGCAAACGAGAAAAAGTTGCCGAGGAAAATACCAGTGGACAGACAGGAAACGCCAATGACGCCGACGCGGAACGAGCGAGTCGGGAAGACGCGCCAGTAGAAAAGCAGAATGCCGACCTTGACGGCGAACACGCCGCAGGCCCACAGGATCATGTACACGTAGAGGTTCTTCACCGTTAGCGTTCGGGTGCGTAACAACAAGGGGGAATAACTGTGGCTTGCTTACCTTCAAGAACGATGTAAACTCCTCAACAGGCAGATCGGCTTGGTGCTGGCCGGAGCCAAACTTGAGTCCCGTGTAGTCGCATGCCGACATGGCAAAACAGAGGACCATGACAAAACACATCCAATAGTCATCATACCAGAGCTTGGCTGCCGACCGTGTGCGGGCAAACAGTCGGAACACAAACGAGACGACGGACAGGATGAGACATGTTGTCACGACGCCGATTGTGAGGTTGCGGTTGTAGTCTTCGCCAGAGGTGAGGCCCATGATGGTGATTGACGTCTATGCGAGACGAGCAGAGCGAGTCGAGAGAGTGTTGTGATTGTGTAGAGATAAGTGTCGTTCATATACCGGAGAAGAAAAGAAATATAAAAGAAGATATAAAGAGTGATAGACGAAAGAAAGGACCACGGTCAACCGAGAGATGAAAAGGGAAAAGGAGCGACGATGAAAGAAAAGAGGAAAGGAGAGACGAACGACGATATTATATCTTATGGAAATGTCTCGATTGAAACAACAGTTAATGTTGTGTTGATGCAGTCCCAGGTCCAATGTCGTTTATGCCTTTGCGTGACTGAAGGTAAACCCCTTTCTTTCTTTTTGCAACAGGAGGAGGACCGATACAGAAACAGAAACCAGAAACCAAAGGCAGAAAACGAAAAGTACGACGGTAGCACGTAGCCTCGAGTGGTGGTATCGAGTATTTGCTTTTTTGGGTACAAGACCTGGCGTACCGGACAAGAAATGCTTGTAAGGTCTTGGTGAATGCTTGTCTGGAAGCGTCTGTCGGCAAGTAAGAACTCGGCTCTCTGTACGAGGCACTGTATTCGAGAATTTTGTTTCGGTCGTGGTTCCAGTCAAACCAGAGAACTGCAAAATAAAAAGAAAATGGACTTGAAAAAGAAACGAAGAAGTGACGAGGATCGTCGTGATTCTTTTCTTTTGCCGGAGTGAACCCCAGGACGGAATAGACAACCAAAATGAGAGAGCGTCTTCTTGAACTGTGACAAACAGACAAAATACCATGAACTGATATTGGTGTCAATGAGTTGCGAGGACAGTGTCGACAGAGACTTGCACAAATAGGCACAGACATATGTCCCTCGACTCGATATATCCCGATACAGTGGAGAGTCCGACGCAGGAACCGTGCTTTTCCCAGGAACGACTCGGGGAATCTGTCCCGGGAAGCCCAATGGGTTACCGTGAGTCGCAGGAAACACACCCCTACCCTATTGACCTCTCTCTCCAAGGAGATGGACAAAACGGCCGGACCAAAGAGTCGCAAAGGGGGTGCAGGGGGGAATCGAAAATATTATGGTACCAAATAACGAGAGATGCAGAGAAGGGGCAGAGAAGGAGAAAAGAAAGAAAGACGGCACAGGAGTACGCACACTCGATACTCTCTCACTAAACAGTCGAAGTCAGTCGAAGAGAGATCATCAGTCTATTTGCATAACGCCACAATTTTGAAGAGAGATACAGAGTACTACGTACGAGTACAGAGCACGGAAGATGTCTATCGATGGGGGCCAGGAGGAAAGTGGCAGAATATGGATGGGCCGATAGTCGACAGCCAAGATTAGAACATTTGTGGAAAGCATATTACGAAAGGAGAGAGAAGAAGGGGAAACGAAGTACTCAGTAAAAGATGAGGATGGGAATCTGCCTGCAGGATCGACAATCCATGGCTGGGATCAGGTCAGGGGAGTGGGAGCAAACAGAGTTTCAATAGGTCGCAGAGATGCAGAAAGCGGGAAGTAGACCCGACTTGGCTTTGTGGCCAGGAAGGCAGGTACCGAGGAAGGGTGCGCGGAGGTTGGAAAGATGGATGAGAGGATGGAGAGAGAGTGAGGAAAGGAGCATATCAATGCGCCACCTTCTTACATCCTGGGTAGGGGCAGCAAAAAGAGGAATAGAAGGTGGGGGACATAAAGCAATGAATGAACTGGAGGATATCAAGAAAAAGAAAACTCAGCAAAGAGTAAGCAATAAAAGACGCAGCATGATACTCTGTGTGAAGGAAAAACAACAAGGGTGTGCTCGGTCACCCCTGGAGGAGAAGGACAGAAGAGGCATCACATCACCGAGTTTATAGGGAATGCTACTCTACGGCAGGAAGATAGACCAAAAGGGGTGTCAATAACGGCCTCTCTGAGTGCACTTTTGGTGATGTTGCTATTCACACATGCAAAGCGACAGGAACACTACGAAAAGAGGCAACGGATGCGAGTGGTGGCCTGGTATCTTCCATCCGACTTCCGTTTTCTTCTCGTGTCGGTCCGTTTTGTGCTCTTCGTTCTATATTTGTGACTAAAAAGTGGCTCGGTGGGCATGTGAACTTGTGAAGAAAGAAAGACTGAAAAAAGAAAACTCTGCAGCATGGTATGTACAGTCACAGATTAAGTTTCATGGGAGCGCCAGTGAAAAGGCGCAGCTGGGGGCTAAATGATGGCTATGTGATGGACTCATAAAATTTTGTGCCAGTGATTAACTCGTCCACTGTATGAGAAAATGTCTGCTGGTTCATTGTGGCATCTTCTTTTGCTCGAAAAAGCTCTTCCATTTACCTTGGCTACCTATGGTGATCGTTCTTTTCTCTTGTGGTGGGTGTCTTTCATGATGTGCCGTGTACCGTCTTGAGTGGTATGTGTGTGTGCACAGAGACATTCGGTTATGTGTATCCAAGATTTATAAGATCGAGAATAATTTTTTGTCGGGACAATGAACAAAGAAATTTCAGAAAGGAGGTGGTACTCACGTCGCAAAAATTTTGTGCACGGTCTGTCTATCATCCAGCAGGTCGGAGAGTGGTGTGCAAAGAGGGCAAGAGGGGGCCAAAAGTCAAGGGATAGGCGAGCAAGTGTTGGCGAAAGGTTGTGGTAAGTCGGTAGATAGGAAAGGGAGAGAAAGAAAGAGAAAATACGAGGGTGAGGGCAAGCGAGAGAGGAGCGAGGTGAGGATGGTCCAGTGGCGCTCCTGTGATGTTTGTGTTTGGCCCCCATCGACCAGCAAGAAAAGGGGGTGGGTGAGTGATGATCCCATTGGGGGCAGTGAACCAGAAAATTCGTGAAAATCAAATACCAGGATAGGGGATGAATGCAATAAATGCTCCGAATGGTGGACCCGACAAATCGGACTGGGTGGGTGTGTCAAGTCGACGGCAACAGTGATGAGAGTGTTTTGTTGCTTTCATATGTTCCGTGGCTCTATCAAAGATACAAAATATTGCAGTATAAGATGTCTGTTCGTTCTACGAATACAAAGCACAATACGGAGAAAAGATAAATTGTGGAGGCAGGTTTCTGCGGCGCAAGGAGTGCACGCAAATAAAGTGCTGAAGAAAAAGTGAGACAAAAGGGCTGAAGAAACGAGAAACACGTAAAAGGTCAAAGGTCAAAGAAATAAAAACGCAAAAGGGGGCGCAACCAGAAAGGACTGCAAAAAATAAACAAGGATCCCTCGCCTAATTCCCATGCAGATATGCAGAGCCAGATATTGAGCAGCGCAAACTGCGACATTCGCAAAACCAATGGTAGTAGCGAGCAGCATCACATTGATTTCCCATACAGGTACAAACATATGATATGTTCACACGTCGCAAGCACTCAGTATTGCCAATTCTACCCCCACTGCCCGATGTCTATCCACAAAACGAAGAGCATTCGAGACCCCCTTTGATTCGGGCGGGAAGGGACGCACTGGCTCCCGCCCGGGGCAGGCAAAGGGTAAGTGGGCAGTGTGGGCAAAGAAGGCAAAAGTGGGCGGGTAAGGAGGCTGCTCAACAGCCCTGCAATAGGAAAGTGAGAACTGGACAATGAAAATGGTGTCTTGCAAGGCCAGGCAAGAACCAAATGATCAACATGGAGAAAACCCGAAAAAGACAGCGCGCGGAAGACAGCGCAGATCAGGGTTTGGTGGAGATGATGCAGTTTATGACACGACATGCGCGTATTCTGGAGTAAAAGTTAATCATGTCAAAATTATGTGCACGTATTTTTGGACTCAAAAGACACAAACATGTGATGAAAAGCAAGGCTCGTAACGTCTTCACCGCTTCTCGTACTCGTCTTGTTGATTTTCAGCTGCTGATGACTGGTCATAAGAGTGCTAAGTATTTTTTAGCCATCCGATGGACGATAGGATGGCACAAAACAATCTCGAGGAAAAAGAAAGTTCAAATACGCGCAAATACGCGCACCTTCAACGTCGAACGTCGTAGCCATTACTCTCGTCAAAGTCTGCAAGCTCACAAAACGGACGGAGGACGGAACGAATACAGCTCCGTCATGCGTCGCAGTGTGAGCGTGGGGGCTCTACGGAATGCGACGTGAGCTGCTTCCTGTAGCCACTCGCATTGCAGGACGGAGGCGACAGAAGGGCAGAAAAAGCAAAAGAGAAGACGCTTCATCCTGCCAGGCTGTCTTGCTGTCACCCAACCGTTGCACCACAACAGGCCTCGTCGTCGACCTGGTCTGTCCCTAGCCCTGTCGATGAAAACCCTGGCGAGTCTGAATTATCCCAGGGCTCGGCCGTGTTGCGGTCTCGTTTTGCATTCTACATGTCAGTTTTGTGTTTCTCTCCTTTGAAGAAGGCCTCTGATAATTTTGGTTGCATCCCGCGCGAAAAGGAGGGCCACAGTCCAAATATAAAAGGGAACGTCAACATGGACCCACCTGAATGTTGTTCAAAAGTGGGCCACACTGTGTGAGTACAACGGAGCGGTACCTCCTCCCCTCCCATTCCATCATGATCTGTGCTTCCGGGGCACGCTTCCCCGCGTTGCCGCGCCGAGAAAATAGGGCGTTTAGGACACTAAAGGACTTACACCTGTCAAAATGTATGCTAATGATTGTTGTATCTGTCTAAGGTCGGGGGAATGCTCTATGTAATAATAGCATGGAGGAAGTAGCCACAGATTTCGACCCTCTTTTTGCCAACACCAAGAGCGCTGACACAAACTTACACGACCCAGGCCAAGCAGCTAAGGGGAAGCCAAGAGCAGCCCAACAAAGCCAAGCTTCTCACTGACAGAACGACACTTCTTCAACGACCACTCAGGGCAGTCCGAGAAGCAACAACAGCCAAGACACACAACGCCACGTCTGTTGAAGAAGAGGAAAGAGGAGAACAAAAAAGTCTCCGTGAGACAGCAGGCTGCAGGCAAACACACGAAAATTAACGACTGGAAACGAGTAAAGTGAAGAAATGCTGCGCCATTGCATATGCAAGACCCAGGCACATTACCCCCGTCCATTGCAACCAGGGTTTGGGACAGAGGCAGGGAAGGATCCGCCGCCGTTTTGTGGTTTGTGGCTTGCTCTTTTGCTGTCCTCTCTTTTCTGCTCTTTTTGACTTGTGCTGTTGATTTTCTTTTTCCTTGCGGATTGCGCGTTACGCTGTCGTCTGTCTTTCTGCTTTTCTGCTTACTCTGCTGTTCTATTGGCGGAAGGTAAAGGTTACGGAGTTGCATTCAAACATGCCCCTGCCCCATGGAAGGTAGCAGCGAAAGAAGAAAAAAAAATGAAATGAAAAAAGAAAAGAAAAGAAAGTGAGTGAGCGAACAGGACAGAAAATATCGAAATAGACCCATAAAGCGAGCATGTTTAGTGGCGTTTTCAAAAACGAAAACCTCGAAATCAGAGCATATCAACACCAAAACATCAACAGACGTTGAAAGGCCACACCACAACAGATATTTCCCACGTTTCTATCTCCTTCAAGTCTGTTGGAACAGGCTGTCAAAGATAGCATCAACAGACCCCAACCAGGGACATTTATTGTTTTCTGCTGCTGCCAACAGACACACCTGTTTCTGCTTGCCTGCCGGATCGTTTAACGAAGGATTTTGATTTTATTTGGCGTTCTGTGTTAGATCACAGTCTCTACCAACACGGGCTTACTGTATGTTCTTCTCCGTTTCGCCCTGTAATGTGCGTACCGTTTCTAAAATTCGGTAGATGGTGGTCTAGAAAAAGCAAAGAAAAAATACGACGCGAAAAAAACAGAATCCCTGCATAATTCCAGACTGTGTATTTTGCAACGACCTCCAAGGGGAACAGACAGACGAATCTAGACGACCATTAGTTGCACAACAGCAAATAGGATGCGACCCATGTCCTCACCTTCACCCTCTCTCCTACACCCCTTCGGCTGTCCCATCTCTTGGCCCTCGAACCGGTATCGACGCGACTTGTGTCCGTTGGTTTGAAGTTCTGGGATGATGTTGCCCCCGTTCATTAGTCGTTTTCTTGCTTTTGCTTTTCTTTCTTCTCTCTATCAATATCTGCCTATCCATATGCCGTACAACATCACATTTTTGACACCTGTCCGCCTGTTGTACGTTCATGCTGTGCACCGTAGGACTGTCACTATCGCCTTTCACGTCTCTTGTGGCTTCGCCTCGAGTGTCCATATTCGAGTATGAATAGAGAAGGAAGGGGAAATGCTTCATGAAAAGATAAAGAGAGCCCCACTTGGATTGCTTCTCTTACAGACTCCTTGAAAAATCTTCACATCTCATCAACAGAAATATGAGCAAATGACAGGCGAAATTGTCAATGTTGGACCCTTCAAATTGTTCTCATATATTGTTAAGGATAAGGCATCTCATACGACTGTATTCTTGGCTACAACAAACAACTCGCCAAGTACCTAGTTGATGAAAATAGAAAAGATGCAAAACAAGTCACAGGCAAAGCAAGTGCCAACAAAGAAGGAGCCAAAGACGAAACTACACACTGCCTCATCACAACCGTCTATTTCTTTTTCAACCCGCTTGCACATGTGTTCTCTACACATATCACAGTACAGTATCCGAATATTCACAATTATGTTTACACACATGTGCTCACTTTGATGTTCACACTGATGTGCAAACGCGTGCACATCGCACGGCTTGCACAGGTAGTATGCCGGTGTAGCTTCGCTCATTCTTGGCCGGCAAACACTTTTGGTCCAGCAGCCGGCCGAATTTATTTACTTGGCACCTTTGGTTGCTTCGTTTGCATTTGCCTTTCGTTTAATATTCCTCTTTGCATTTTCATATCTCTCATCTCACTCGTCTCTCTTGTTTTTTCCATCTCGGATGCCTTAAAATACCGACGGCGTGCATACCGCAATCCCATACCAATATCATACCAATACTGCCACTTTGTAGCCCCACGTCGGCGTCGCAGTCCTGGTCTTGGCCGTGCCCCCGTGTTAGTCGCCTAGCTCTTTTCTTGGCTCTCTCTTTTACACAATCCAAGGACAGTGTCCACCTTGGCTCCGCCTCCGCCATTCTCTGTCTCCTCTTTTCTACGACGGACAACAAATTCTTTTAGGTTTCGTTGCTTCTCTTTGCTCACATCTCGCCTGTTCGTACTCTGGCCCATGCGTCTTCCTTCAATGCCCCTCCTTGGCGTTATTCTCCGTTGGCTCCATATTGGTCCTTGAGAGAATATGCATCCCAAGAGGCTCCTCCGTGCTCCGTGCTCTGTGCTCTCTTTCTCCAACGTCAACAAAATTCCGTTCCCTCTTTCCTCTCTTCTTTTTCACCCCCAGTCATTCTCCATAGGAACGCAATCTCTTCCACAAAATATGGCCTTTGGCTCTAAACTCTTTTGGTGAGGTCAAGTCCGTGGCATATCTTACCATGTGAGATAAGACAAAATGAAGTTCTCGAAATGGGAAATCTCTACGACGTCGAGAGCAACGTAAATCAAATAAATGATTAGAGAAAGAAAAGAAAAGAAAAAAACCTCCGCAAAACTTGCCAACACAATCTTGGCCTTTTCTTGGCCTCGTTTTCGGATCCTGGACACCGCTCCGTGCTGCCACGCTGCCATGTTGTTGTTCTGTTGTTTTCACTCTTTTTTGGCCTCCTTGTTGACTAGACCCAGACGCCCAGGACTGTGTACCAGACACCCAGACTTTTCCTTCCATGCTTCTATGCTCCCATGCTCCCATGCTCCTCTGTTGCAATGTTGCCATGCTCTCATGTTCCCATGTTCCTTTGCTCTCTTGGCTCTTCCAAATTCGTCCATGGTAATCTTCCTTCTCCTTTTTCCCCTCCTATCCTGGTTCTTGGGTTTTTTGTACCCTCGTTCTTTATGAGAATTGTGAGAACCTCTCTTTGTTCCTTGTCCTCCCGCTGCTGATCGTTTCCTTTTTATTCGGACGAGGATCCCTTCTTCTTTTTCTCTTTTTTTTCGTTGTTCCATTCTTCTTTCTTCTTTATTCCTCTCAACCATTCTTTTCTGACTCTTCTGTCGTACAAACATCAAGACAATCCAACTATCTCTACACTCTTTTTTGTTTACCCATCTTCGACACGACAGTCTCCTCATCTTTTTTATTTATTTACTTTGTTGTTCAACAATCCCCAAAGTGTAAGTGACACGTCCTTCTGTCTGTTTCTCTTTCCGTTCTGCATTTGCAATACCACATCACGATCTGTTTTTCTTTCGTCTACCTCGCTTCCACCGACCACTTTTGTATTTTCTTTTCTGCATCTTCTCTCGTGGCCCATCCGTGCATTTTCAACCGTTCGTGCATAGAATTGCACCCTGCAAACAGAAAATAATATGTTCAAGGTGGATGGTGGGTTGCATTACCTCTTTAGCAAGCCCACGTTGTGTTCGTCCAATAGACCACAGACCGGGTCTTTTTCTGTTCTGGCTCTTTGATTTTTCGTTACTTTCCGTGGAGCTGGAGATGCCTCTCTCTGCTCTCACAGAAAAGGGGTTTGCATAAAAGACCTGTCCCTGCTTCCCTCCCCCTCGTTCCCTCGTGGCTTTCTGTTTTCTTTTTGTCGTGTCTTCCTCTTTTTGCTTTCTTTTTTTCCGTCAAGATTCTCACATCTCTGATTTCTTCACTTATCTTTTTTCTTCTCTCTTCGAGATAATCAAGATCACCACCTCTTCTAACAACCTCTCCTCCTCTCCAGCAACATGTCTCCTTCTACTCCTTCGGTCAGCTCCAAGACGGGCGGCGCCGACCTCGAGGCCCAGGTCACCATCTCGCCTCGTGACCAGCCTGGTCTGCCCTTTGTCCCCCGCAACTTTGCCAACCCGGCTCCGCTGGGTCTCACGGCCTTCGCCACCAGCATCTTCATGATGTCCCTCATGAACTTGCATCCCCGCGGCGTTGCCGAGCCCAACATTATTATTAGCACCATGATCTTTTTCGGTGGTCTCTGCCAGTACATTTCGGGCATCATGGAGTTTGTCGCCGGCAACACGTTTGGTGCCACAGTTTTCTCGGCTTTTGCTGGCTTCAACGTGGCCTACGCACTCATCTTTATCCCGGGCACCGGTATCCTGGCCGCCTACGCCGATCCCACGACGGGCGAGCCCCTCCCCGACCTGCCGCAGGCCATTGCCATGTTTGTCTGGGCCTGGTTCATTGTCTGTGTCATTTTCACGGTCGCCGCCACGCGCGCTTCGTGGGTGCTGCTGATCTTGCTGGTGTTTGTCGACTTTACGCTCCTCTTCATTGCCATTAGCTACATGATTAACAGCGCGGCTCTGCTGACGGCGTCGTCGGCCACGGGTTTCATTTCGGCCTTCCTCGCGTACTATGCCGGCGCTGCTGGTCTTTGGGGCAACGGCGGCACGGCCATCAACCTGCCCGTCGGCTCGCTCATCCCCAAGCGGGAGTAATTGACAAGCGTCTGCTATGAAATGGTCGATACTGTCCGGAGTTGTCCTGCTGTCGTTTGGTTTCTGGGAATTTGTCTCTTCCTCAATCTGAAGAAGAATCAAAAGTTGGACTGCACTTTTTTGAACGTAACCTGCATTTTAATATATATATATACTTTTTTCTGCCATAGCCAATACCTTGTCAAATACAGTTTCTCTATTTGCTCAGTCTCCTTCCATTGTTTTCTTTTTGTGCCCCTTGCCTGTCTCTCCTGTGTATGCAAGCCCCTTAAAGTCCTATCCAATGTTGTACAAACCAAAGATGCCCATGATACCCAGCCCAGGTTAAATGCAATGTCATGTCAATCATCTCCTTCCCGAGACATTCGTACATGTAGGAGTATTTCGTGCTCTCGAGCATCCCAGCCTCTTGGATCCTGGGTCGTGGTCAGCCCATTCCCAGAACATCTGCACGGCCCATGAGTGTCTCCCGTTCCCGGGTTCCTGTCTTTGGTATTGTTTTGTACTTCGTCTTGCGTGTTCATTCGTTTTTCTCTTTGATGCAACATCAATTCACGGCAAGCCACTCAGCACGGAGGTGAGCATAAATTTGTATGTATGATAACCAAGTATCTGTCTTACTTACGTCTTTAACTAAGCAGCTCCTTGATGTCCTCGACGCGCTGCAGCTTCTTCTCCTCGTCCGTCATCATGCCCAGCGAGGTAGCAATGAATTTCTTGCGGTCCTGGATCTTGAGCATCTTTTCCTCGACACTCTTTTGGACAATAAAGCGATATACTTTAACCTCCTCGTCCTGTCCCATGCGGTGGACGCGGTCAATGGCCTGGGCCTCGACGGAGAAACTCCACCAGGGATCCATCATGTAGACGCGCTTGGCCGTGGTCAAGTTGAGGCCGACGCCGCCAGCGCGTAAACTTAGGAGGAGGACAGTAAACTTGTTGGACTGGCGAAACTCTTCGAGAACGGCGGTGCGGGCTTTCTGGGCCATGGTGCCGTCCAACCTAAGAAATTTCATGTTGGAGCGCTGGAGGGCGGGCTCAATCAGAGACATGAAGGAAGTGAACTGGCTAAACACGACGGACTTGATGGTGGGCCGTTCCCGTCTCAGATCGCGCAAGTGCTGGATGAGGCGGACGACTTTGGCAGAGGATTCGCTAACGTCGACCCGAAGTAAAGAAATACGGGGCGGTTGGTCGGGCTTGTTGTCTGGATCGTCGTCGTGGCGGACCACCTCAAACAGGTCGCGCCGGTTGATGACTTCACGGCAGTGGAAGCACCGCGGCAGTCGGTGGTGGTCCGTCTCGTGGTCAATGTATTTGAGCAGGCAAGCTTTACAGGCCGAGTGCCAGCAGCCCGTAACAGTCTGCTGGATCATGGGCTCTTCGCTGCAAATGGGGCACTCGTTGACAGCCTCGTCGCGGATCTGCCCCAAAACGTGCGCACCGAAAGCATTGGCATCCGTGGGGTCGTCCGTCGTGGCCGTAAACCGCTCAACGAGCGACTGCAGGTCCATATCGTCGGCCAGGCCCGCAGCTGCATCGGCCGCCGCGCCGGCCTCGACCTCGTCGGCGACAATGTCCATGTTGCGCACCAAGACGGGGTGGCAGCAGACCTGACGCAGCCGTAAAACTTGGGCAAAGATGCTCGTAAAGGACTTCATGACGGTGCCGGCCTCGACATTGGCGGTGAGGGACCGCTTGACACGCATAAAGATGTGATCGTAGATTTCGCGCTCGACTTTAGAAAGCTCGACGGGGACAATCTCCATGTGTTTGGCGGGGAGGACGACCAGAGGTTGGCCATCGGGCGTTTTCATGTCCTTTGTGCGGCGCATGACCAAGGGCTCCAAGACCGTCTGGACGACATCGAGAGCACGCATAAAGTCCTTGGACTCAAAGGGGACAGTAATAAACGTGCGCCAGAACGAGAAGTTGTTCCAGGGCTCGACACGCAGGAAGCGGATCAGACTGAACAGGTCCTCCAGCCGGTTGACGACGGGCGTGCCCGTCAGGACCCAGCGGTGCTCCGCCGAGAGCGCGTAGCAGGCCTTGGCCGTCTTGGACTGTCGGTTCTTGATAGTATGGGCCTCGTCCAGGATAATACGAAAAAAGTTGAGCGAGAACAGACCGTGGCCCGGTTGCCCGTCGTGTCCACCGCCCTTCGACCACATCTGCGTAAATTCGGACAAGACAGTGCCGTAGCTGGTGATGACAACATCGGGCGCCGTGGCCGCCTGGTCGGGTGCACAGAGAGCCTGCAGGTTGGACGACTTGTCAGAGCCATAATAAACCATGGACTTGAGCGTGCCCTCGACGGACGCATTGTCGCACTCGCTCTGCCACTGGGCCAGCAGCGACATGGGCGCAACAACCAATGTGGTGCAGGGCGCGTGGACAACATCGGGCAGCCGAGAACGGATGCGCCGCAGACCGCCGACAAGACTGCCCAGCTTCCCCTTCCCCTCGGCCTGCTGCTGCTGCTCTTTCTGCTTCTGCTGCTGGGCCTCCATCGCAATGGGCGACTTGTGGGAGTGGATCAGACTGAGCATCTGGATGGTCTTTCCCAAGCCCATTTCGTCGGCCAGGATGCCGCCCAGACAGTGCTGATCCTGCACGGGGAAGTCGAGCGACAGGTCGCCCGAGTAGGGGTTGACGTAGAAGCTGGCTTGGTCTTCGATCTGGGGCAGGTCTTTATCGTCCATGTCCTTGGTGGGCCAGGCGTACTCTTCCCAAAGTGGATGCATGGACTCGCCGCGGTCCTCGCCGCTCTCGTCCTTTTCTTTGGAGAGCATCCAGTGCAGGGCTTGTTTCTGGTATGTCCGCAGTGTGAGAGCGAACGTGTCTGGTGGCTCAGCCTCGGGCGTGTTAAAGTCAAAGGATTGTGCTTTGGCATACAATGCGTCCAGCTGGTCCTGCTCGAGCTCCTGGCCGTCTTCGGGCTCGTCGGATCCGTTTCCGTTCGGAGCTTGACTGGGACTCATGTCCTGCGTCGGTCGCAAGCCGTCTTTGGCCGCCTCCTTTTCCTTCTTCTCGGCCATCTCGGCTGCCTGCAACAGGTCCTGCCGTCCACGCTTGGCCGCTGCTGCATTGACACGTGTGGGAAGTAGGTTGACTTCCTGGAATAGCCGTACCAGTGCCACCTGGCGCAATCTCAGGTCGCGCTCCTCGGCCGTCTCCTTTTCCTCGAACAGGCCCGTGTTGCGGTTCTCGGCCGGCTTGAGTGGTTTCTGGTCAAAGGCGGAACGGAGCAGGTACGACCTCAATTGTAGGACGACGGTGTCATTTGTGCGCAACCGTTCCGGCGCGTAGACACAAACACCCTCAAACCGGCAAATACGCTGGTCCATCAGCGTGGACACCCAGTTGGCCGCATCTTTCGACAAACGTCCAATCTCCATGCCCGAGGTGCTCGTGAAGCGCACAATGACGTCGACACGCTTAGCAGCGGCCGAGTTGGCGCGAACAACGACAGCAGCACCCAATTTGGAGGCTTTCTGTTTCGTACCGGCAATGCTCGGCAGCTCAATTTTCTGGCGCTCAATCTTGACGGTGTCGCCGTGTTTGAGCAAATTGGTGCCGCTGCGGGTGGCCCAGCCTTCGACGCCGAAGCACCCAATATAGCGGCGGTCTGGAATACTAGATGGGTTCTGGAGGACAGACTTGCGCGGTGATGTCTTGACAGCCGGCTGGTTGCTGATAGACGGTTTGGAGGAGGAGGAGGTGGTAGCCTTGGCTCGTACTGCCACACCCTTCTTGGCCTTCATCTTCAGTTTGTAGGTCCCGTCAAAGTACATGTTGACGGCGCGTTCAATATCGCTGCCGCAGGAGTCGCGAATGGTCTGCAGAATGTCGGGGCTGACTTTCTGGCCGACGATGCCCTCAAAGAGCTCGCTGTCAAAAGAGGGGACTGGGCCAACAGGCGACGGCGTGGTCGAGAGCGAAGGTGAAGACGGGGTGATTGACAGTCCTGGGCGGACGGGCGAAGACTGTGCTGGTCGACGAGAGGCAGGTGTGGGAGATGAAGGCTGGGTCGAGGTTGTGGTTGAACCATTTGTCGGTATCGAGGTCTTCGCACCATTTGTCGGCAAGGCGGCGGGAGAGGAAGTCGCCTGGGCGGTCGTCCGCGGTAGAGGGAGGGAGGGAATGGCAACAGCATCATCAAAGAATCGTCTCTTCGGCTGGGGCAGTCGTTGAACATTCTCCTTTTCCTTTTCGTCGAGAAGAGGCTTACTGTCGTGCGATGAAGCATCTTCGCGTTTGATGTCATCCGGCGAAAAGCGTCTCCGCTTGGATGGCGGCTCTTGAAAATCGGCAGCATCCATGGTCGGGCTGTGCATGACCGATTTCAATTGACTGTATCCCAAATATCGTCTGGTGCTGTCCGGTGCCGTGGTTGTGCGGCAGCGTTGTGTTGTCGGGAGACGTCAAATCAGTCCGAAAACCTTGGGAGGCAACAATGCACTTTTGGTGTGGTGTTAAAGTGGCACTAGCCGACGCGGTTTCTTGAAATCTTGACGCGTCTGTCCTTGCTTTCAATTAGTGATCGGGGGCGGCGTTAAGTGGCCTGGAAGTGCCCCACTACAGGACATCCGCCACTGGAGCCCACGATTCACAGCACACATCCAAAGCAAGATTTACAAGGCAACAAGTGCATGGCAAATTATGGTATTCGTAGCTACATACGGAGTAATTATTCATATCCTCCTTTTGGTCGTTCACGCCTCCTCAGTCCGTTGTCTAGCAGGAGTCCCCTGCCGAGCTCCCGCCTCAGCACCACCAGCCATCCGTAGACTCGACCGCAGCCGCCGCTCCAGATCAGCATTCGCATCGTCGCCGTAAATATGATAGACAATATCGGCTACCTGCGCAGGGCCAATCTCCACCTGACCGCGTGGGCCCACGTGCCACGTCACCTTGGCACCCGCGGGGACACCGCGGCCACCCACATTGCCACGGCCCTCACCCGTCGTGGTCACTTCCACCACGCGCACCAAGTAGCCCTGGCGGACCATGTGCTGGAGTGTGCCGCCGGCGGTGGGCGTGCCGTCGTCGGATGGTCCACCACCTCCGCCAGCGCCAGCACCGCGCCCGTCCTCGTCGTCAATGTGGTCGCCCATGGCCGCCGCCACAGGCTGCAGGAAATCCTCGTCGGCGCGGGCGGGCGCGCTGCGGCCGTTGTGCACAATGCTCAGTAGCTTTTCCAAGTCTTCATTGGCCATTTCGCCGCCACTCAGTGTAATGAACGCCACGACCAGCGTGACAAAGCCCATGTAGGCCGCGTCGGGTGCCGGCGGGATGGCCGCTTCGAGGCCGAGGCCCTCGACAGCGTCCGGGTCGCTGACGATGGGGGTAAAGACACACTCTTGGTACTCGCTGGGCAGCGTCGAGACGAGCAGGTAGCGGTCGACGGCGGCTTCTTTGGTCGAGTTACCGGCAGCGTCGGCTCTGGTGCTTTTCCCGTTTTTGACATTCGACTGGGATTTCAAGGCTTTGCGCCGCTCGCGCATCGTCATGGTCGTCTTTTCGCGCGCCGGCCAGTCGACCATGTTCATCCCGAAAACGCCGCGGAGCTGGTCTTGCGCGATGGGGAAGACTTTGCGGAAGTGCTTTCCCTCATTGAGGAGGACTATCGTCGTTAGTGAGACTTTCGATAGAGTCTGTGCACGGGCTGACCTCGCTGCCACGCATCCTGGGGACTCACCCTGCTCCTTTACGGCCTGCCGCCGAATGGGCAGTCGTCTCGGCTCGCTCGCCAACGCATACCGCGTCAGCTTCTTGGCCAGCAGCTCGTAGTGCAGCCGTTGGCGGTCCATCTGCTGAGCGGCGGCCCCGTTGGCAGCCTCTTCTTCGTCCTCTTCGTCGTCTTCGTCATCGTCGCCGTGATCGTCGCCGTTTTGAGTTTGTTGAGTCGCTCTCTGTTGTTGTTGTCTCCGTTCGGCCTCGCGCCGCCTCCTCTGCTTCTCCCTCTGCCGCTGCTCCCGCTGCCGTGCATGTTCGTCTTCTTCCTCTTCCTCTTCTTCATCATCATCTTCTTCTTCTTCCTCCCCTTCTTCCCCCTCTTCCACCATTATTTCATCGTCATCTCCCTCGCCGTCCTCCTCCTCCTCCTCCTCCTCTTCTTCGACTTGCTGTTGACGCCGTCTATGCCGTGGCCGCTCCTCTTCTTCTTCTTCTTCGTACGCAGGGCGTCGTCGTGGTCGTTGTGATAACGTAGGCATTGTGTGGTGGGTGTGAGGGTTGTCGTGGTGAGGAAGACGTCGAAAAAGTGGTGTGTGTTGATGTTGCTTGCGTGAGAGAGTTAAAGCTGTCGTTCAATTTGGTCGCGAGAGCGGGGCACCAAAAACGCGTGTCCGTCCGCCTGTAACGCGCCCTGTCAGCCGCTAGCACTTAACGACGGGTTGAACCACGCCTGGTCCACGCAGCACTAATTAGGTAAGTGCAATAGCCCCGTCCAGCCCAAACGATAATTTATCATCACCTCGTCTCTCATTCGACTCACTTCCATTTTGTTTACAAGACCTCTTTCCAATTGACTATAAGTACAAGCAAGTAATTATACATACAATACGCCATGTTTACCGTACGCCTTGCCTTTGCCCGTAAATTCTGGCACAAATAAAGAATACCCAGTAATTCAACTCGCAAACGCCCCCTTCCTCTTTCTTT